>JAAEAF010011589.1:0-18931 GCA_011037195.1 Triatoma infestans | reverse complement strand
CAAAGCTCCTTCCCTGAAATTTTTAAATCAATACTGTATAGCACGAATTGACAAAGCATTGGTCACCTTCAACGTTACAATTTCTCGAGCTGCAGCTATTACCTACTTTTAAAATAACTTCAATATCCCTCGAAGTTCAAAATTTAATTCACCCATTTTATAATTTTTCTGGGAGCAGACATTGTTTAATATTTATATAAAACTTTCATAATTGTTGCTTGTTTAAAGAGATTTGTTCAGAGAGGAGACTAGTGTACAGGTCCCCTAAACTGAATTCAACGAGATGTCATTAGATGAAATTACAATGGGGAAATGATCAGAACCATGTGGATCATCCAATATGGTCCAGTTTAAATAGTAGGAGAGGGAAGTGGAACAGAATGTTATGTCTATCGCTGAATCGCATCCCTTTCTTGGGTGGTTAACCAATGTTGGCGAGCCATCATATAAAAAGACGAGGTTGTTATCACAAATCGCTTGAAATAAGTTAGTTCCTTTATTGTCAGTGAACTAGAGCCGAAAACTGTATTATGGCAATTAAAATCTCGGCTAATAATAGTGGGCCTTTAATACTGTTAATAAGTCTGTCCCATTCAGAATAAGTGACCTGATTGTTCGGCGGATTGTATAACGATACGATGCTAATATATTTGTTATTGTTTGAATCTCGAGGTATAGTTGCACCTACCGTCATAACCCCACCAACATTATATATATCTTGAATTTCAGTGAAAGGAATATTATTTTTTTAAACAATGGCAACACCTGTCTAGTCCAATGGCACGGTCATTTCGAATTATATTGTAGCCGTGTAAGTGAAAATTTTGATTTGGTTTCAACCAAGTTTCAGACAAAATTGCCACATTAATATTTAAATTTTTTAAACAAAGTTCTAGATTCCCTTTATTGCTTGAACTAGATCGAGTATTCTATTGTAATACTCTTAATGATTCCATTTATATTAAGTAATATAAAATTATAAATACTTAAAATTGGTTTAGTTAAAAATATGAAGAGAGTGGCGGAATCGTCTTTTAAATACTGTAAAAGTTCGCCCATTGGAAACCAACACGAAATGCACCTCTCCCTCAAAGTTTGACCATAAGCATCCACTGTTTTTGCATGTTCGGGTTATTAAACTATATCCACTTTTTATCCCAAGCAACAATTCACTTTATAAATCGAAAATCATTTGGGTTTTTAACAAGAGTTTGACACACTTCAGCCCTATGTGCGAATTTGCTGGGGTGACAATTCGTGAGTGATAGTACAACTGCTGCTTTTAGTTACCATTCCAGTGTCAAGTTTTCACTGGTAGCCCGTCTCAAGTTTTCTAGTGCTTGTTCAAGAATTAGCTTCTCTTAAAACAGTTGGGTCAAGGAACCGTAGACGCCCCGACTTTTCCTTACTTTCAAAGCTTCTTCCCTGAAATTTTTAAATCAATACTGTGTAGCACGAATTGATAAAGCATTGGTCTCCCTCAACTTTACAAATTTCTCGAGCTACAGCTATTTATTTATTTATTTATTTATTTTGCCAGAAAAAAAAGATCAATACATCCTTATTGGCAAGGTCAAGTTAGAATATAATTTAAATTCACATAATTGTCAAGACAAAAACTTAATTTTAAAATATTCCTGAATCTCATACAGCGAGTGAGCTAATAACAGTTTTTTAACACTAGTTTTGAAACACTTCAAAGTATTGTTTTTTATATTCGCTGGTAAATAATTATAAAGCGAGCTGGACAAACTATGGAAGCTGGTACGAACTTTTGTCAACCTGTTTCTACTCTGGACAAGATTATTGCGTTTTCTGGTGAAATAATCATAAACTTGCGAAAAACATATAAATTGGCCTTCATTGCACTTTACGTAGACGAGGCATTGAAAAATAAATATGGCTGTACTCCGTTCTTTTTTTTTTTAAATAGTACTTCAATATCGCTCGAATTTCAAAATTTAATTCACTCATGTTATAATTTTTCTTTAAAATCAACTCATACGATCAAAACTCGACTAAATACTGTTATATATTGAAAAATGAATTTCAAGTAATCAGTATTAAGTGACCAATGTGAAATATCAACGCAATTTTTATATAAACAGTTCATTCTACTAAATAACAGAAAAAACGCCCGGACTTTTGATACACCATATTAATAACAAGGAACATTAGAAGAACTGTTGGTTATTTCCTGTATGAAGAAAAATCGGTTAACCGGAAACTCAGACATTTTTTTTCTGTTAACCATTATTTCACCATAGAAATTCTATGAGCATGATTTTTCTACACATATTAATTGTAGAATTAAAATAACCACAGGAAAAAAAAAACTACGAATATATTATAAAAGCACGCCCGCCCCCCTTTGAACATGTGCTAGAACCAACCATCCTCTCCTTCTCGCAATGTCTCTCTTTTTTTGCTCTCACTGTATCATTCTCTCCTTTTTTACATTAGTGGATAGTGGTGCTAAAGTTAATCCTTCCTATAGAGAGAAAAAAAAGAAGCTTGAAGCTGTTTCTCTTTGAGGATTCACTGCTCTTGATTCCTCATTCCTCCACCTTGCCATTCAAACCAGAATGAGTCTGAGGTTCACTTCTCATCATTCCGGTTTGTAACGTTTCATAATTCTTGCTTCTTTTTTTTTTCCTTTCTTAAAACCTCGCTTATTAATATTGGAACACGCTATCTTACTCTCCTTCTTTCTTTTTTTCAGTAGACTTTGTATAATATAAAAGTCATTCTACTGCACGCCCACTGCCTCTGTGATAGCGAGTGTAAAAAAAGAAAAAAATTAGACGGGAAGTTAGATTATGAAAAGGGGGGGATGCTCGTAAAACGGCAGAGGCATAGATAGAACCAGGATAGAGGATTCTGATGGCGGTGAATCGAGGGGGTCTACGTCCCCGTTGATTAATTTTTATAGAAGCGCCCTTGTAATCTGTCTACTCTTTTAGATTTTAGGTGGGTTTTTGAAAGAAGTAGAAAAAAAAAGAAAAAAGAACTGGTTAAAGCCCAGTAGTTAGAGTGGAGCAAACCTACAACAGCCTACTGAAAGACAGTGGGCTCCAGCTACTACATAGCTGCAGCCACTGTAATCAGCTGGTGCTAGATTGTGGACTTTATAGCACTCAACGCCCCACACTCTACCACCCTGGCGCTCTATTTTTTATCCTATCCCCACTCTTACTGGAAATCTCGTTCATGCAGATTACCACCTTTGTGAAAGGTAAAAAAAAAAAAAATCTGTGGAAGCTCTTTTCACTTCAATTTCCGTCGGCAGCCATTTTTATTATTTTTTTGTTTTGTTTTGCTCTTACTTCTTTTTATTATAGGCAGATTATGGAGAGAGAGACCAGGTTAATCAGAAATATAGTGAACTAGATGGCTGTGGGCTATACATGACGTTTTTTTACAAATTCGCTTTTCCTTTTTTTATTACGAAATCCTCTTTATTTGGGGGGGGGGGAAGACCCCCAAAGTTCTTTCATTAAAAAAGCAATCCTAAATAACAATGAAGCCTCGATTTCACTAAATCGATCTGTCAATTGTTCTTTTAGATCTTTTTTATATTTCTGCCTTTTCGTAAGAAATATCGATTAACCATGTTTAATTCTAGGTTTTACT
The DNA here is from genome assembly GCA_011037195.1 of Triatoma infestans. NCBI lineage: Eukaryota > Metazoa > Arthropoda > Insecta > Hemiptera > Reduviidae > Triatoma > Triatoma infestans. The sequence continues at coordinate 15,298 of JAAEAF010011589.1, read as the reverse complement.
TTCTCTTACTCCTAGTAAGAAGAAGTATTGTAATCGTGCCAAATTTTCGATATCGAGTTCTCACCGGAAATATCCGTTTTGAGGCCCCCTGAGTCCAAAAAAGTGGTTTCTAACAAATGGTCTGTATGTGTGTGTGTATATATCTGAACAGCATAGCTCAAAAACGAAAAACCGCAGAAAATTGAAACTTGATATTCCGTTTAGATATCACCGTGGGATCTGACCTCCACGTTATCTGTCAAAATTCCTCAACCGGAAGTACCACTTCACTAGTTTTTTTTTTTTACTTTTGCGTTTTCCCCAAAAATGGCTCCAACGATTTTTTTCAAACTTGGTATATCAACTACACATGCAAAGAGCCAGAAGTTTTATTCGAAACACTTCTCTGGAAAAATTCATTTAAGGGCAGTTATGGGGGAAAGGTGGGGATAGATTTTCATCTAAAGTGGTTTTTCAGTTTTTTTGACAAATCTATCATATAAATAATGTTAATTAGAATGAAATATGTTGTTGAAATTCCGAGTTTGAGAAAATTCGCATAACCGGAAGTGCGTTTACTTTACACTTTACTAAATGGTTTTTTCGCGATTTCCTCAAAATGGCTCTGATGATTTTCTTGAAACTTGGTACATCAGCTACGCATACAAAGATCTACAACTTTTACTTAAAACATTTCTCTAGGAACATTCATTTAAGGGCACTTTTAGGGAAGGGGTGGGGTTATGTTTTTCATAGTTGGTTATACAATTCCAAACAAAATTAATTAGAAATAAATAGATGGCCAAAATTCCGAGTTTCAAGAAAATTAGTAAACCGGAAGTACGCTTTTACCGAACAGTTTTTTCAGTTTTCGACGAATTTCATTAAATTTGGTACACAAACTAAAAATTTGTCAATTTTAATTTTGAGAACAGGAGTAAGAGAAAGTTGTGTGAGTGTTTCACACCAGATTTTTTTTTCTCAGTATTCTACGATTTTCTTCATAAAAACACTGACGGATATCATTAAATTGTTATTATACTAAATAAACAATACTTTCACCTATTTACCTATTTACCTATTTACCTGGCAATTCCCCCACCCCACCCCACTCCCCACTCTTTTTTTGGCACCTTTTTTCCAAGAAAGTCCAATTAGGAGGTGAAGTTATACTTTCCTCAAACAGGTGGTTTTATTAAATTTAGATTCTCTCTTTGAAAAACTTCTTCTATCCCGCCTCCATACTCTATTAGCTCCACTCAATATTACTTCTGTTCACCAATTTGGTTTCCGCAGTTATCACTCTACCAATCACCGGGCACACAGAGTTGTAGATACCATCACTACGTCCCTTGAGCAGAAGCAATACTGCTCGGGTAGCCTTCCTGGACATCTCTCAAGCGTTTGATCGGGTATAGCATCCGGGTTTATTGTGGAAACTTAAGGGCATCCTTCCTTCCACTTATTACCTCATCCTCAAATCATATCTTGGCCGATCGCCATTTCATGGTTGTCCAAGGAACCTCATTTTCTCCCATATTTCCTATTCATGCTGGCGTTGCGCAAGGAAGCTTTTTTTTTTAATCAAAACAGTATAGGGCGCTCATCCAGCCCGCAAACAATTCATCCATCGCAATCGACTTTACTATAAACAGAACTGTTTCTATATATACATAATCACTAAATAAAGAGGGATGGAAACTCCAAGCGAACATAAAAACTAAAGCATCCTAGACTAACAACAATATAACCTAGTACACATACAAACCTCGCACAGTCAATAAATACAGTCATACCTTGCACATCCATACAAGACTAGCCTAAGGAACTTCTCAGTACTCAATATTCCTGAGAGGTCATCTAAAATTCTACAGCTACCCGAATCTAACGCACACAGACTACAGACAAGCAATAAATTACTATCACACAGAACATTCACTCCGCCTACCCAAGGGAAAGACCCCAGGACATACGCCGCGACAGAGCAGATTCCGCAAACATTTTAAAGGCATTATATGCCGTCTCATTTTCCAGAAGCAAGGACAGAGTGTCATTGCTAAGGTTAACATGAAATCCAATTCCTCGCTACAACTTTGTGCGGTGATCTACATAGAGCTTACAGTCTAAAACTATGTGTTCAGCGGTCTCCTCTTTGCCACAGCGACATCGACCCTCACTCACCAGCCCCATTCTAAACGACTTGTCATTTATCTGCCCATGCCCGGTTACAAGTCTGGAGTCAGCATATGAAAAATCCGTTGACTATTCTATGACCAGCCGTCGCGTCCGGAAGGTACCTATAAATTATCCTTCCCTTCGCAGAACTCGCCCAGCGGGCTTTCCATATGTCCAAAAGATCTGTTTAATTTTTGTTGTCCTACTATTTCTCAGGCAAATCATATAATCATTGCTAGCGTCCACCTCTGGGTAATACCACAGTAATGCCACCCAGGCTCACCGTTTCACCTTTTCTCAAGAAATATTTTAAGGCCGCTTGAATTATCTCTAAGTCCAGGGGAAGATAACCTGTCAGAACTTGCAAAGACTCGGTTGACACTGTGCGACTAAAACTACCCATAAGTAGCAAAATCGACCTTTGGGTCGCAGAGACATGTCTCTGAAAAACCGAACCACTAACTTTGTGGGCCCATAGGGAACAGCAATACAGCACCTGCGCGAGTAATATGCCTCTATAAATTATTTTGACAGTCCTCTTCTTAAGATCCCAGTCCTTACGAGTAACGTGTCTAAGCTGCCCTGTAAGCGTTTTGGACTTCCTTCTTATTTCTTTAATATGGGGAATAAAACTCAACTTGTTGCAGTCTAAAACAACACCTAAGTATTTAACGTGCTGAACCCAACTCAGTCTCCGATCGCCAAAGTAAACAACCGGCTGCCGGGTTAAAGCAAGCCTACCCTTAAACAACATCGCAACTGTCTTTTCAGGAGAAATATTCAATTTGTTTGCGGCGCACCATGTTGTCAATCTTTCCATGGCAGTGGAGGCGTTTGTTCCAACTGCGCCCGGCTGTGACCGGCAATTACCAAAACCAGGTCGTCAGCGTAGGCAATTTCACTGCTAACTCCAGGGATATCAGTAGCTCATCCAAACCAATGTTCCAAAAAACAGGACCAGAAATAGAGCCCTGTGGACATCCACGAGTAACAGTCTTAGTGACCTTCCTAAAATTTGATCTAACCACTACTGTTCTAGCGAGGAAGCCGATAAGGCAGCCAGGAAAGAAAATGAGAGGCATAACTAAATACCTTGTCCAACTATCAGAACTTTTTATTAAAGGAAGAGCGCTCCTATTGGAGGAATGGCAACAATTGTACGAGCAGGAATCACTGTATAAAGGCAATTTCCATTTCACATGCGTATCGCAGGTGGGTTTTAGTCCGTGGTTTAGGAAGTCTTGGCTGAGCAGAAACCAAATAATAAAGCTGAAACGATTAAGTACAGGGCAAGCGCTAGTGAACAGAAATTTCAAAATGTTTAAAAGTGACAAATTCAGAGAATTGCGATAACTGCAATGTTCTCTGCAATGTTACTGTGGAACACAGAGTAATGTCTTGTAAAAGTTATGACTGGTTTAGACAGAATAGCCAATTATTTAAAAAATTTCACGGCCTCCATGACTTAATAAATCCAAGAAATCTGACTTATTATACAGCACTTCACGCATTTTTAGAGGAGGCTAAAATTATAATTTAATGAACGGATCGAACGTATAGGATTTCAAATAAAAAAAAAAAAAACATTTAAGTTTGATTGTCATTTATTTTATCTGTTATTTTTTATTTATTTATTTATTTTTTATTACTATAAAATAGGTATACAAAGGAATCTGACAATATGAGAATAATGTAAAAGATACCTAGGCCAAAAAAAAAAAAAATTTGGTCAACGGAAGTGCACTTTAGAGAACACGTTCTTGAGTTCGTTTTTAATTTTCTCTAAAATGGCTGCAACAATTTCCTTTAAACTTCGAATGCTCATTGCACAAATAAAAAGGTATCACTTTTATTTGTAACATATTCATGAAAAAAAATTTATTTCGGGGGTCTGTCATTTAGGTTTTAATTTAAACTGCACAAGCTTCGTTGGTTTTAATAGAAGGTGTTTCACACAAGCCGCTCCGGTATCAAGTATAAACCTCTAACACCTTATTTTATGGTCAGTCCAACAAAACATTGCAATTTTTAAAGAAAATGTATCATTTTTTTTTTTTTTGTAACTTAAGGTGCTTCAAAATTTGACGTCATTGGCGCCCGGAGCCTTCTCAGTGCACTGCCGGCATCCGGACAGTGTTCTCCCGTTACGGGACAACACTGCCCAACACCGAACATTGAGCTATAGCGGCTCCTAAGGGGAGAAAATCTAATGGTAGCATTGCTAGATTTGAACCCGCGAACTCCGCGTTACTAAACCAGTGAGCTACCACTGAGCTAATCCCACCCTTTAATTTATCACTTCACTCACTCACTCACTCCTTGGCGCTACCGCCCCTGTACCTTGGCCTCCATCAACACACCTTCTCAGTCGGATCGGTCCATAGCTCTCCTCCGCCATTGTCTGATCTTCTTCAACTTTCTCTAGCCTTCTCAGGCTTGGCCTCCCTCTTGGCCTACGACCACCACAGTGGCCTTCCTCGGAGTTCTCCCCTCCTCCATCCGGAGCAAATGCCCTAGCCAACGCAATTTCCCAATCTTTATACTTTGGACCAAATCTGCCTCCTGGAACAACGCCATCAGCTCTGCATTCTTTCTGCTCCTGTATGTACCATTTTCCACTACTGGGCCAAAAAATAATTTGTAGCACTTTTCTTTCCCAGCAGCGTACTGCACGTTCGTCAGCTGCAGTAAGCGTCCACGTTTCGGAGCCATACAGGAGCACAGGTTTGATAACAGATTTATAGGAATAAATAACTATCTTGACCTTTCTTGACATATTTCTTTTCCGGAGAATCGCGCTTAGCGTCCACAGGCACCTGTTAGCTGCTGCAATCTTGCTGCTAATGCCTTCCTTAATTTCGTTTTTGGACGTTACAGTTGCTCCTAAATACTGAAAACTCCTCACGCCCTCAAAACAGTTTGCGAAGCGTGTAGGTTGCCAAACCTTCTGGCCCTCCTTGTGGTTACCATATATTTCGTCTTGTGACCGTTGACTTTTAGACCATTTAATTTATCATTTACATTGTATTAATTGGAGTGATAAAAAGTCAAGTGAGTATTCCATACTGCTATTATTTTGTTACTGAATTTTACTCAGTATATATTTTGAAGTGAGCATTGCAGCTATATTATTACCTGCACTTACTCCTAGTAAGAACAAGAATAATGGTAATTGTGTTAAATTTGCGATATTGCGTTTTCATCGGAAATATCTGTTTGGTTTACATCTAAAGTGCTATTACAGTTTATTATCCAATTCTGTCATCTAAATAATGCTAATTAGAATTAAATATGTTGTTGAAATTCCGAGTTTGAAAAAATCGGATGACCGGAAGTGGGTTTACTTTACCACTGTACTAAATGATTTTTCCACTTTTTCTCGATTTTCTCAAAAATCACTTCGACTATTTTCTTGAAACGTATTATATAAACTAAACATACAATGATCTACAACTTTTATTTGAAACATTTCTCTAGGAATATTCATTTAATGGCACTTTTAGAGGAGGGGGAGGGGTTATGCATTTCTCTAAAGTGCTAGCATAGTTGATTATACAATTCTATCATCCAAACAAAATTAATAAGAAATAAATGAATGGACAAAATTCCGAGTTTCAAGGAAATTAGTTAATCGGATGTGCGCTTTTACTGAACGGTTTTATCAGTTTTCGCCGTATTTGAATTAATTTGGTACACAAACCATAAAATTTGTCAATTATAATTTTGAGAACTGGAGTAAGAGAAAGTTGTGTGAGTTTTTCCCACCAGATTTTTTTGTAACGATTTGTTGTCAGTTGTCCTTATGAGAATTTTTTTTATTTATTTTTTATTTTATTTAAAGCGCGTCAACATCTTTTGGTCATTGACGCCCGGTGCCTTCTCAGTACACTGCTGGCCTCCGGACAGTGTTCTATCGTTACAGACAACACTGTCCATCACCGGATAGTGAGCTGTAAGAGGCTCCTAGTAAGAAAAAACTAAGGGTAGCATAACTGGACTCGCTCCCGGGTCCCCCGCATGGGAGACCAGTACGCTAACAACTTTTTCATTCTCCCTCTATCTGTCTCTCTCTCTCTCTCACACACACACACACACACACAAACACACTGCTCTAAAATAATTTCTTTCATAATTCAGGATCTCAAAACACTATTTCCGGGGAAAATTCAGTTTCCACATTTGACACAATATATATATATATATATATGAGAGAGAAGTATATTATATATATATATGAGAGAGAGAGAACACAACAAACATTGCTAAAAAGAGAAAATATTTGCAAAAAAAAACAACAAAAAATATTAAAATTAAATATTTCATAATTTATAACAATCATTTAGTTAGATTTTAGTAAATAAATTGAGTGAGTCGGTAAGTAAATTGATAGTTGTAATGGTCTTAGAGTGTGGTCTTGTGCCGGAGGGCTCTGATATGGTAATGAAGACGTCCCATATCTCCTTCTTCCAATATTAAGTTATCATGTTATGATTTATTTCTTAAAAGATCGTGCTGTCTATCTATATACACACACACTCTCTGTATACACTAAACATGAAAAAAATTCCTACTTTCCCAAACAATTTTTTAACTGCAATATTGAATAAAAAGCACGCTTTTAAACTCATATATACCCAGCCACCTCGTCAACAATTTTGGTGTTTTTTTTTTTAAAGGAGATGAAGAAGAAGATTGAAACACACTATCGAATAAAGAAGAAACTATAATATTGAGTTACAAGTTTTTGAAAAATTATTTTGGTTACATAAATCTTTTTTCTCCTCTCTCTCTCTAAACAAAACACTAAAACACACAAACTTTCTCCACCGACGATCTCAAAGTATCAAATGGCAATTATTACAAAAAACTGGAATTTATACATCCTGTCTACTTGTTAACTTAAAGCAGTCTGTATAAATCAGTGGTCTCCTAATAAATGCCTTTATGATTAAAGGACTTTACGACATTAAAGTTATAATTGTTGTGATTGGTTCCGCAGAGCTACAAAACATCAGAGATATATTCCATGATAGCCTGCTTCTTTTTTTTGTAGTCATCGACCGATTTCAGGCGATCGCCCGTCATCAAGATGTTTTTGTCAAAAACATGCTGATAATGGCGAACGCCTGAAACCGGTCGATGACCACAAAAAGAAGCAGGCTATCACGGAAAATATCTGTGATGTGAAGTAATAAAATGATGAATGGAAATGCCTGAGATCGACCACGCGATATTAATAACATACACACAATAAACAGATGACAAAGTGAAATGTATTTTGCTCAAAGGAAAAATACATTTACCACGTGTCATTCTATATAAAAAAAAAAACGTGTGAAACACTCACACAACTTTCTCTTACTCCTGTTCTCAAAATTATAATTGACAAATGTTATAGTTTTGAGTACAAAATTTAACGAAATTCGTTGAAAACGAAAAAACTGTTCAGTAAAAGCGCACTTCCGGCTTACTAATTTTCTTAAAACTCGGAATCTTGGCCATCTACTTATTTCTAATTAAGTTTGTTTGGATGATAGAATTGTATAATCAACTATGATAGCAATTTAGAGGAAGCTGTAACCCCACCCCTCCCCTAAAAGGGCCCTTAAATGAATTTTTCCAGAGAAATTTTTTAAATAATAGATCTAGATCTTTGAATGTTTAGTTTATATACGAAGTTTCAAGAAAGTCGTCGGATCCATTTTTGAGAAAAAGTGAAAAAAACATTTAGTAAAGTGGTAAAGCACTTCCGGTTATCCGATTTTTTTCAAACTCGGAATTTCAACAACATATTTAATTCTAATTAACATCATTTAGATGACAGAATTGTCTAATAAACTGAAATAGCAGTTAAGATGAAAAAATAACCCAACCCCACCCCTCTTTCAGAAGTGCCCTTAAATGAATTTTCCCGGGGAAAGGTTTCTTATAAAAGTTGTAGCTGTTAGTATGTATAGTTGATATACCAAGTTTAAAGAAAATCTATGGAGTCATGTTTAAGAAAAACGCAAAAACATAAAAAAAACAACTAGTAAAGTGGTACTTCCGGTTGAGGAATTTTGACAGATAACGCAACGTCAGATCCCATGGTGATACCTAAACGGAATATCAAGTTTCAACTTCCTACGGTTTCTCGTTTTTAAACTATGCTGTTCACACACACACAGACCATTTGCTAAAAATCACTTTTTTGGACTCAGGGGACCTCAAAACGGATATTTCCGGTGAAAACTCGATATCGAAAATTTGACACGATTACAATACTTCCTCTTACTAAGGAGTAAGAGAAAGTAAGAATTAATAAATATGTTTCAAATAATACAACTGTTAGGGAAGGAAACAGTGATTAGCATACTGCACTTCCAAGCGAAGACCCGGGTTCGAGTCCAGCTGTGCCACCCTTAGATTTTTTTCTCCTAGGAGTCTCTACAGCTCACTGTCCGGTGATGGGCAGAACGTCAGTAACGAGAGAACACTGCCCGGTGGCCGGCAGTGCACTGAGAAGGCTTCGGGTGCCAATGACCATAGATGTTGACGCGCCTTAAATTAAAAAAAAAAAATACATCTTATCTTATATAATTGTAATGACCACATGAATAATAAGTACGGCTGGTATCGCCAATTTTCTTGTAGTATATCTTAACACAACCAGCTTTTAAATTTTAAATTTTTTTACCATCTCTATTTTCCAAAAAGTTCAACACGGTGAAAATATAAGATTAATTTTATTGCAGGAAGATTATGAAAATATATAATTTGACTGGCAAAAATCATGTTTTTTTCCAGAAGAGAGAGTTTTTCTGTTTCAATCCCCACAAAATTTTTAGAAACACTCATTTTTATAGAAGAAAATGTAGGGCCGTGAGCTGAATACAGAGCCTTCCAGACGCACCAGTTTGCCACCCCTGACTATGATAGTATGGCTCAAAAAATAAATGGTATTTTAAAGAAAGACGAAAATGAGATGCAATTTCTTTTTTAATTTATTAATAATATTGAGTTGAACTCACTTAACTCACAAATTCTATCAAAACAAGGTATTCATTTTCTTATTGTTGCTAAAATGTTTACTTTTTCATATTGCTGTATGAGAAAGTATTGCGTTCGTATTGTTTCATTATTATTAAAAGTTATACATTATATAAAATATTTATTTTATTTTATTAATTAATTTATTTACCCAGTTACAATTTTTTCATATAACTGAAGAAGTAGTTATCTGCATATCCGAGATATAATTAGGCAAAATAAAAAAGTCACATTTCTGGTAATCCAATTTTCTTCAAACTCGGAATTTCGGCAACGTATAAATTGATATATAGAAAATATAAAGAAATTTATTTGAGTTAAATTCGAGAAACTTGTACAAAACTAAAAAAAAATCTAGTCTATTCAGACGACTGATTTTGGCCAAAAAACTTATTGCCATGCTCTGCTATGCATACATAAACATATTACATACACACACACACATACATTAATTTCAAAAACACTTCCGTACTAAATGACCTCAAAACATGTACATTGTAATTAAAAAAAAAAAAAAAAAACGATACTATAAGTAAATACAGTATATTCCGCAATCACAAATGATTTTAATTGATTATAATTTTTTTATTTGATATATGTATAATGTATTTTAATTGCTATACGTTACAATTAAAAGGTTGAAAGCATGATAAAATAAAAGTAAAATCGGTCGAAACTGAAAAAATTGGCTTCATTTAACAATCTAGTGGTCAGAAATATCGATTATACAACTTAATTGGAAAATACAAGAACACAACATTATGAAAAAACCATCCTTGTATTTCCGGTGAAAATCCTCTCCGAAAATTTAGCATGATCGCTTTACTTCTTAATAGGTAATATTACCTTATTAGATAATAATACCTAATTAACTTCTAATACTTAAAATAAATTTAATTGAGTATAATTCCGAGATTTCACTTTATATCTTGTATTCGCGGTAGTAGTTTTAAATAAAAACGGGTTAGCGGATAGCCATTCGTGAAGTGTGCGTCTGTAACAATCAACAAAGTCACCCTTTGGTGGGTGCCAAGGCATGTTGGCATTGAAGGGAACGCGATGGCTGACGCTCTGGCAAAGATAGATGCTACCCGCTTCCCCGCTTCTAGGACCTGTACCTTTTTCTGGGGCCAACGACCAGTTTCTCTTGGAAGAACTTAGGAAGGAGGAGGAGGTAGAGAAGTCGCAACTCTGGAACTCCCTCCCCGGACTGCGGCACGCCAAGATCTGCCTGGGAAATTATAACCAATGGAGATCGTAAGCCTGCATTGGTCTTAGTAATAAGATAGTGGAGGTGTTGTAGGTGGAGGTCTTGGTGGAGGTGTTGTAGACGGTGTTCACCTGGGTCAACTGTTTGGGTGCTGTGGGAAGCCGGCGGCATCCAGGGGGCAGAGCACAATAGATCGTAAAGGTAGAGGAGAAGGTAAAGAAATCTCAACTCTGGAACTCTCTTCCCGGACTACGGCAGACCAAGATCTGTCTGCCAACGGAGATAGGAAGCCTGCATTGGTCTTGGTAATAACAAACTCCATCAAGAAGTCAATAGATCGTAAAGGAGGAGGAGAAGGTAAAGAAGTCTCAACTCTGGTACATCCTCCACGGACTGCGGCAGGCCAAGATCTGCTTGGGAAATTATAACTAACGGAGATTGTAAGCCAGCATTGGTCTTAGTAATAACAAACTCCGCGTTCTTACGGGCTTCCTCACGGGGCATTGTCGACTTAGATGACACCTGACAAAGCTAAGGGTGGAGAGTGACAGCACCTGCAGATTCTGTGGGGAGATGGAGGAAATTCCATTACATCTCCTAACGGACTGCGAGGTTGCCGTCCAGAGAAAATTTAAGAACCTGGGTAGTTACCAGGAGGAGGAGGGGAATACACCCTTCCTAGAGCCCGTCAGGTAATTAGGATTCCTTAGGGATCTTAACTTGGTGGAGGTGTTGTAGACGGTGTAGACGCCTGGGACAACTGTTTGGGTGCTGTGGGCAGCCGACATGCAGGGGGCAGAGCACAATAGATCGTAAAGGTCGCAATGTCGCAGAGATCGGGCCCCCTCAAAAAAAAAAAAAAAATAAGCTTTTCCGCAAAATGTTGAAACATATTTTTTGTTTAAAGTTCCAAATATCCAAGATATTCCAATATTGCAGTACTCTTAACAGAACAATTTTTTCTATGAAATCAATAATTCGCTCAAATAAGAATTTTGGAAAGTTGACGCTCTGCACGCTTTTGTCTTTTCAGGCCCTGAATCGTAAGTGAAATAAACAATATGGATGGAAATTTTACTTCAGTTTTACGACACCAAATTTAATCCGTAACGTGAAAAATTTTGCGGGAACTTCTTGAATAAGTTAAAAAAAAAAAAAACCTCTTTCATATTCTATTGTTTTCTCAGTAGAGCGAATTTTATCGCGGCCAGTTTACTAGCAAACGTGGGTATGACGTAAAGCCAAGATGGGACTACCAATGCACGAAATAAAGAGAAAGTAGTAATTTTATAAAAAATATGAAAGCTCTACCTAATAATTGCAAAAATATTTTTTAACTTTTAAACCATGAAATTAAAGAAACGAAAAAACAAAAGAATTATTGTTCATTTGTAATAAAATTACATAAATGTTTACTTTTTCTTTTATTCCACTTTTACTAATACTAAATAATTATTGCCAGGGTGGAAGTCAACAGCGAAAGGAGTTGAGAAATATGGAAAATGAATCACAAAATTTCCGTTGAGTTTTTAAAATGATGTTGAGCTCTCTAAAACAACAAAGAACAGCTTGCTTTAAAAATAATTGAGGGCAATTAATTTGGGTATCTCCAGAGAGTATAAATAATTATTTTATTAACTTTCATTATATTATTAGTTATTCAATCAGCACATATTTTCTCAAATAATGCATTTTGAGATGAATTTTTTTTTTAATTTGTACAAATACTTTTATATGTAAAATGACAATTCCCTTGAAATTCATTTCTCCTAAAATGAATATAGAGACGGTGGGGTGACATTCTACACAGGCAGATTTTAGAATGATCACATTCTATCCAGAAGAGAGCGCCAATAACATCGAACCAACTTCATATAACATTTGAAATTTAACGCCGAATTTTTTCGGAAAAATGGACTTCAGGTAATTCTACGGAATTCCGGCATTAAATTTCAAGTTTAAAAGGAAATCTTACTAGCGTTAAGCTTTGTCCACACTTGTATACAAAGTCGAGCGATTGTCTACAGACATGTATAGGGACTGTCTATAGACATGTATCCAGACAATGTATATAGACAGTCTAGAGACTCTGTCGCGGTACATACTTGAATGCCTTGTTCTTCATTATTAGTTGCTAAATAGGTTGGGATTGCTGCTTGCAGAGTTATAATTTAGGATAATGAAAAAAAGCGGAAGAGGAGACGTTGGTGGAGGCGTGAAATTTTTGCGGTGGGATCTCGTTTCGGTTGCAACTTACTTTCAACGCTAAAAATAGAAGACAGCATGGGTTTCCGAAACTTTACCCGTTTGACCTCAAGTGATTTCGAAGAATTACTCCAGCTTTTAGGCAGGACGATTGAGAAAAGAGAAAGCAGATGTAGAGAAACCGGATTAAATTTATTTGAACTTTATACGAATTATTCGTCATCTTCCAAAAAAAAGCCTTAGTTTTTCTCAACATACATTTATAATTCAGTTCTCAGAACCACATATTTCCCTCTATTGTGGAAATTCTCTACGATAAAAATGATTCTAAAACCTAATAAACCTTCTCGCCTTTCATCCTCAAACAGGCCTATAAGTTTGTTACCTATTTTAGAAAAAATACTGGAGAAATTGTTATTGAAACGGCCATTTTGGAAACTGAACAAATAATTCCATCTCGTCAGTTTGGCTTTCGACATCACAGCACCATTCATCAGTGCCATAGAGTAGTGGGCACCATTGCTCCGACACTTGAGCGGAAACAGTAATGCTGTTGGTGCCTTCCTCGACGTGGCTCAAGCCTTCGGCATTACTGTGGAAGCTAAAGAAATGCCTGCCATCAACCTATTATTTACTCATCAAGTCCTATCTATCTGACTGCTACTTTCAGATTAGTTGCGGATCATCTGCTACCTTTGACTACTCGCTGGCCTGCGGCGGAGTTCCTCAGGGTAGTATACTTGGCCCGCTTCTATATACTGTATTCACTTCAGATCTACCAAGCTAAACACTCTTCTTTGCACTTACGCTGATAACACCGCCATCCTTGCATCTAGCTCTGATCCCATAACTGCCTCCACTCTCTTACAGAATATGGTTCATCAAACGCAACCATTGTATTAGTATATGTATAGGAAATTAAATATTTTCCCCGTGCAACTTTGTTATATCGCGTGAATTATTCTTCAAGACATCGTTGAGATGGCGGGGAATTCCCAGTCGATGCCAGACTTGCAAATGGTCAGTAGGATAGAATCTTGTGAGCATCACACCAGACTTACTGTTCAATAGCTTATAATTAAGCAATCACATTGCCTGTTAATTTTGTTTGCCATTTTTTTCTAAATCAATCTTAAGTTTTAACTAGTATTCATTGTTATGCGTTGTTCTTCTTCAATTATCTCTGGTTGAATTTCAGTTGGTACACAACCTATGGATATATTGATTTCGCAAGAGTGATATTTGTTGTTTCCGCAGTATTTTTACATAAACTGATGTAAAAATATCTCAAAGGTTTATGTGTATTTAAAATATCTCAAAGGAATTTTATAATTACAGCAACTATGAAAATAAATTAATAATTCAATATGAAAGCAATGTATATAGTAAATTAATTAAAAAGAATGTTAATTATCAATCTTTAAAAGAAAAGAAATAATAAAAACAACCAAGCATAACTATAATGTGCTTTCATCTTTAATGTACATTATGGAAAGTATATATATGAATATTTAATATTGATACCGAAAAAAAACAACTTATATTTCAAATTATAAAATTGTTAATACCGTTATCTTATAATTTTAATAATTTAGTATGCGTTTTTAATGATTCATAAGTGATTCTGTGATGAGTAACTAATGAATATAAGCCAGCAAGTGTTGGTTCCATTTCGACGATTGCACTGTTGGCTATCTTTACAAAAGTTAACTGTATTTTTAACATTTATTATATGGTACATAGTAAAGTTAGCAAGATGGAGGATATGTTGGAGAAGAGATGGTTTACGCTGATAGAACAGTAACAAAAAAGTGACGAGGAAATGTAAAAAAAAGAACTGATAACTTCAATGATAATAATCAGTAAGAAATATATTACAGAAATACATTCTCTTCCTGTAATATACTCGAATTAACTTTTATTAATAGATATGTTAAAATTTTTTTTTTCTTACTAATGCACATATATCTTTTATCTTATTACAGTTCGCAATTAAGACTATAATAATTAGGAGTGGTATATAACTGATTATGCTCCATGCAAGTTTTGTACAATCATCAACCTGTTTATCAACACATCCTGAAGATGAATGAACGATTTCAAAAGCGGTCGATGACCACAAAATGATGCAGCTATCTCGGAAAAAATCTCTGTGATAAGTAAGCACTTTTATTTTTAAAAAAAAAAATCATCCAAATATTTCTCAATAGAAACAAAAGAAACTTTCATAAATTTCGTTCAAAGAGACACTTCAATTTTCTTCTTAATAAAAATTAACGAAAACTTCTTTTCAACATAGTCACAATGCCTTAAAGCGAATAGGAGACAGTGTAAAAGGTAGTTTTAGTAGCCTCTGTTGGACCATTTGTTCCCGTATTGCAGCAAAGTAATAATTTCTTTAATCATGACTTTCTCTTACTTACTAGAGGAAGTTTGCCTGCAAGGGGTATCTGTTGCATGCAGTTACTTGGGGAGTAGCGGCCCCACGGGTTACCACAGCTCAGTACTCCGTGAACTTTATCAGAACAGTACACAATACACTTAAACTATATATAATCTACACTTTACAGACCAGGACAAACACAGTACACAAACTAGGATCTCCGTTCCTAGTTAATTGGCGAAAGCCAAGAGAGCAGGAAGGGATTAGCTCAGTGGTAGCGCGCTGGGCTTGCAACTCGGAGGTCCCGGGTTCGAATC
>JAAEAF010011588.1:40906-64701 GCA_011037195.1 Triatoma infestans | reverse complement strand
CCACGGAAAATATCTCTGATACTTTCTAGTTCTGCGGACTCAACCACAACAAAAGAGCTTCAACTTTTATTGCAAACATTTTTCTAGGAAAATTCAATTAAGGGAAGGGGTGGCTGACGTTAGCCTGTAGTGTCGTCTCTATTATAAGATTCTATTGCTTGCATATAATTAATAATAATTTGTCAAAATACCGAAGAAGAATGGTATTATGATTTTGATATTATGCACAAATTACTTTTTCAGTGACACGTGAAATTTGTAACTGGGTATTAGCATCTTCCAGGCGAAAATTCACGCTATTGGAAGGTGCATTCAGACGAACCTTGACAGAGGGTATCGTAATCAGGAGATAGTTATCCTATCCGATAGTCAGGCGGCCATTAAAGCACTGAGTTCTCGTGTTATCAGTTCTAAAATGGTATGGAGCACTCTAGTAAGCTTAATGACCTAAGGCAAGAAGAAATAAAGTTACCCTATATTGAGTGGCCGGGACATGGGTTTTTTCGGCGTGGAAGTAATGAGTAGCCGACACCCCTGGCAAAATAAGAGCGCTGGCAATTCTCCCTCTCATTGGGCCGGAGCCCTTTTGTGGAGTCACTCTTAGAAGAAATCAAGAAGGAGGAGGTGGCGAAAAGAGCTCGTCTCTGGAACACCATCCCGGGACTGAGACAGGCCAAGGTCTGTCTGGGTGGTTATAACCAGGAAAGGTCAAAAGCCTGATTCCCTAAACTTAGGTATCAAACTGAATTTGCTCTATGTGAAAGTCTATGCTATCACACTGCTTTGACAAAACATCCTGATGATGGGCAAACGCCCGAAACCGGTCGATGACAACGAAAAGAAAAACAGGCTATCACAGAAGATATCTGTGAAGCATGGTTGTTGTTTGAATTTTTACGAGTGAAAGGTGGCTCAACTTCTGTTGCTATTGAATTAGCTACTTATTTATGTTTTATGTAGAATTTCAGTTATTTTCTCACTCTTAGGGTATTAAACTCCTTCTTTTTTTTCCCTCCTTGTATGAAGAAAATAGCACATAAGGAAGTATTGCACATCCCGGTTGCTGTGAGGCAGCACTGCTTTCTTGAAGCGTACATACTCACTCACTTTTCTCTAACCTCTGTCGTCTTTTGGCAAATTCTCAAGGCACTGCACATGGTTCTTGGTTAACCCAAATTTCTTATTGTTCTAGTCAATGAAAAATTAATTTTCCAGTGTTATTTAATTGCTAAAAGTGCTACTGGACCAATTCGCCTATGAACCAGGGTGAAATTTATTACGAATTTATGATTTCAGCCAGCGTATGCCTGAGCTAAGGTTGTCTGTGGATTGAGGTAACTTTATTTATATTCTTTTCCAATTTTTCTTAACTCTAATTAATGTTATCCAGTATATATTATATTGTTATTTACTGATGCGTTCAATTCATTTGACCAACTAACCTTCATTTGACCTTCGAGGTTGCATACGCAATAAGATATAACTATTTGTTTTCCCCATTAATTGGTTACATGATAAATTAATTCTGCATTTTGCCTGTTAAGAAGGTGGGTTAGCAACAATGAAGTTCACCTAACTGGTTTTAATTTGCGATTGATCTGGACCACAACTCCGATATCTTCTAGGACTTGACCATGTAACATCCATTAAGTCAGGACAGTAGACGGGAGCCAATGTTCTAATTCTCAGGCAACTAACAGACATTTTCAATTTAACTCTTCTTTTACCAGTGCTTACATATGTTAACAATTAAGTGGCTACATTTCTCATATTTCTTGTTACATCTCCACAGAAGTTATTTGGTCTTCAGCATTCCTTCCTCTGTAGCTTACCCTGCTGAGGTGGCCCTGCGAAAACACAACCCATTCTCCGAACTAATCGTGGACGGGTGTGCAGATGCCGGTAGATGAGTGTCCAATACTGGAAGGCGTATACGCCAAATCCCTGGACAGTATACCGCTGATTAGATGTGGTGTCTGGGAATCTGTTTTGAAGGAAGATTAGATTTCCAATACACCCAATAAAAATATCTAACAATGCTGTAAGAGAAAGTCGTGTGAGTGTTTCAAAATATTGTTCAATAAACACATACACACACATGTGTGACCGATGTTTCGCCCATATTACAATGAGCCTCTTCAGGGTTGTTAAACCTTCAAAGCCAATAAGACAATGAACCTTGGTAGAGACAGTAAAAATAGTGATCAAGATGGCGGAAGAAGAAGCCACGACCCTTCTCTACCAAGGTTCATTGCCTTATTGGCTTTCAAGGTATAACAACCCTTAAGAGGCTTATTGCAATATGTGTAAAACGTTGGTTTCTAACAAATCACGGACGCGGTCTTAACCGGAAAAGTCAAGTTTTTTTTAGATAAATCATGTTTCCGCATTTTAAAGGCACTTTCTCAACCTCCCAATTTGTAGTAAGGTAAACACAATGGATCCTAATGAATCTGGGCTCATAAGAAAAGAATATGTAACTGAGGATCTTCATGAACCCAAAGGGATACAGTTGCTGCTAGCTGCTAGGGGCGGACGCCGTTTGCAAGCTGAGGACAGGTATGATGGAAGTCAACTGATGCTCAGATATTAAACACGTGGATACCAAACTAGGTTGGACCATTATGGCGGACAACAGCGAATCACTGACGTTATCATGATTCTACTACTGCTATCTGTCACTAAAGATCAGAGATAAAACAACACTTAAGAGCTATGGAGAGAACGTCAAAAGGCTTCTTGCTCTATACTGGATTGAAAAAAAGTAGGTGTTCACCAGCGATTGTTCTGCGTTAAACATGGTGCAAGAGTTAATGATGGAATGACCCACAACAACTTGTCAGAGGAGAAAAAGCTGAGAAATTAATAGAAAAAGAGCCGAGAAACGTTTAAATCAGCAAGAGCGAAGAGGAGTGGAAAAAAGGTAAGTATCTGTGGTGTACAAGCGGAACCAACATAAAAAGGTCAAAGAAAACAGGACTGACTGGAATAAAACATGTAATCGGTTTGGTGAACTGCTCAAAAAAAAAAAAGAAGAGAATTTTGGAACAATGAGTTCAATTATTTAACTTAATTTCACATACTGGAACTGTACATGACTTTAGAAGTCACAGGCTACACACATAATTTGCTAAGATGTGATGAATAAAGAAAAAAAAAATTGACGCTTTTGTTCTCCTGATTATAAAAAACATTCTTATATATACTTTGATTACATTCTTAACTTCATTATAAAAATGTTCACATCAAGCTCTGACCAAACACTGTACATGGCTGGCAAGAAAACTTGATAAAATAAGGATAGAAGCATTCACCAGTTGTCGGCTAGAACAACCAATTAATGGCACTAAATACAGTTAGCTGTTAAGCAAATATAAAACTACACGTTCAATGCAACAAAAAATAAAATATCGTGCTACCAAAGATTTTAATATTAATAGTTAAAAAATAAGGCCTTGAGAGCTATGATAACCTTGTTTTCATAATATTTTTATAAAAATCTCTCACAGGCATATTTAATTACTAGCTGACATAACAAATGAAGCAATATTGCTTTCTTCAACCTTGAAAGACTCTTTTTAGTTACTGCTTTTATTAAATAAATTTTAAAAGAAAACAATAATTTCTTCAAGCAGTTATTAAGAAAGCATGGGGATTTTGTTTTCACATAAACATACCTAATCAACGATTTAATTAATAAATACTGATTTTCTAAAACGTCTTTAACCATGGTTTCTATTTATCTATCAATAACCTGCAGCAGAATATTTTCCAAGACTTTAAATCAGCCTATTATTTCATTAGTAACAAGTTAATCAAACAATCAAAGCTCATATAATTAATTTAAATAATTTTTTAAATGAAGATGATGCTAATATCAAAATTTATTTTCAAATAAAAACACATGCCAGTACTTGTTTACTCTTTTATCATAGCCTGCACTATGCAAAAATAAATAAATACATAAAATTATCCTAAGAGATTATATTATGGTTACTTTAGTGAAGAACTAATGGTGTCAAAGTGCAAAAAAATAAGAAAAAGATGCAAACCTCGTAGCTATCTTTGTTACCATATGCAAGTAGCAAAAATTTCTAATATATCTAACATTTTCTGTTACTGTCTAAAATATCTCGAGAACTTCATTAATTGACAATATAAAGCTTTGGTGAGCTCAGTATTATTGCAATGTCATTGAAACATATCGTACCATACATATTTCCCTAATATCATTAATTAAAGGATGTTAAAGAGAAGATATAACAGCAAAGCTTTTATACATTTTGAATAACTGAAATATTTTGCAAACCAAACACAGTTTCTTTTTAATACATTCAACTTTTTTTTTTAATTTAGCGTAATATTTAACACGTCTATTCGCAGATTTAATCATCTAAGACTCTTTAACAATATTAAACTGCCTAAAAAAATTTATTACTTTTAAAAATAAATTTCTATACATATGGTTAGCAAAGAAGTTAAAAATCAAAGTTATGAAATCAAACAACAAAAATTACAATATGTATAAATAAAATAATGGTATATCTTACGTTCCCAATAACTCCTTAAGATTGTATTTGTCCTCTAATGTCTGTGATTTCTCCTTTTCATCCTTCTTTGACTTCTTTGATGTATCTTTCTTTCCAAAAAGAGGCATGATGCTCTGCTATAATATTCACAATTTACTTTAACGTGTCTAATTAGCAGAGTGGTCTAATTATTCTACATAAAAAGTTAAATTCATGGAAAATATCTCAACTCAGATTACGATAAATTCAAATACTTGTCAATCCATTACATTACACTTCAAGAATACTACTGTATGAAATCTAACACTACTTGCAGCATCAACTGTTGACCACTGACAGAATTGTAGCAACCGTGAGGGCGAATAAAGTGACACAGTATTGCCAAATTAATATCAACATACATACAAAAATAATAAGACAGGAATTTAAATCATTTATTAGTCAGTAAAAGCTCCAAATAATAATAAAATAGTAGCTTAAAATAATATATAAAAATAAGTTTTTTAAACAAATATTTTCACACTGAAAAAATATAGCCAGAAGAATTTAAATTTCTAATTAATATACACCAAATCTGTTTTTAATTTCATAAAGCATATTTATATGTATATATAACAAAACAAATCGCTTTTTAAATGAGGGTTCAAGGGCAAGAAGTGTTAGGAGGGGGGCGCTGAATTTTTCTTGAGCACTTAAACTTGAGCTCTTTTCCAGACAAGCCATAGCTCTTTCAGAAAAAAAAAAAAGGAAAAAACATATCTATGGAGTGAATATTCATATAGAGATATAAAGAAAGATGTTTTACTACATAAAATATGACGAAAATAGAAATGTCTTCACAAAACCCCAACAAAAGTTTTTATGTAGATATAGATCCATTTTCGAAAAAATTCCAAAATCTCAAAATCCTATTCTGTAAAACTTTCGGTTAACCATTCTTTTTTAAATTTGGAATTCTCTCAAAGTTTGTAATGTGTATTAATATTATGTAGGTGGCAAAACCATATATTATACTGGACTGCTAATGGGGGGGGAGGTGAAGTTGTTGCGGTGTTTTTTGTTCCGCAGAGCTGGAAAGCATCAGAGATATTTTCCGTGATAGCCTGCTTCTTTTGGTGGTCATCGACCGGTCTCGGGCGTTCGCCCATCATCAGGATGTTTTTGTCAAAACAGTGTGATAACATAGACTTGCACAGAGCAAATTTAGTTGATACCTAAATTTAGGGGATCCACTAAAAGAAGTAGGCTATCACGGAAAATATCTCGGATGCTTTCCAGCTCTGCGGAACCAATCACAACAAATATCTCTGAGGGTGAAGTTGTTCCTGTCCAAGATTGTTATCACGTGCCCTCTGGATATCCAACTAAACGAATATCAGTTGCCAGCGTAGCCCACTTGTAATGGGGTAGGAAAATAAAAGATATACACAGATGGGGCTGCATATCATTTGGCCCTGTGTGTATATCATTTAGATAACTTTCACATACAATTTTTAACGTTTCAGTATCATGCTTTTTTTTTTAAGAACTTACACCATACCATTTTTACAAATAGCAAGATTTTCGATAATAATTCATTGATGTTATTAAATTTATATTTTCTTATAAATTCTAAAATGATGTGTTCATAAAAAGGACAAGACCAAAATGAGTGATATACATTTTCATTAGAACGATTACATAATTTGCAGATTCACTAGAGTTAATAGTGTATCTAATTTTGTTTATGTATATTCTAAAATTAATCTCTGAGGTTAACCTTAGAGCTGGTTTATAAAACTTTTCATAAAAAAATGGGCCATTAGAAGATAAATAATAGTTATCGCAATTTATATATCTTACACTATTATAAACTATAAAGGTAGCGGCCCGTTCACTAGTCTATATTGTGCAATCAGAGAGCGATAATCATTTTTAGTACAGTATGTTCATCTTTCTTTAAATAATTTACATCTAAATCGTCCCAGATTTCTGTGTGGGCCGCTTCATTAAAAAGACACTTTGTGATAGTCAATTATTAATGAGAATTACTATGATCTAAAGACAACGGTTTATTAAATACCTATCTAAGGATTGGTTATTGGGCATGTTTAGTAATTTGATTAACCGAGAAGTAAATAGTAATTTAATAGTGGCGAGCTTAAAAACTGTAAAATTTTAGTTTTATTTGTTGTTTCCAAACGAATCATGTAATTTGGGGTTGTACTAGGCTTAGTATACGAACGACACTTTTAGTATCTATCACTTTTGTTTAAAACTTTTTCCATGAAAATTCCTTTAAGGGGTGTTTGGGGGAGTCGTGGCTGTGTTTCCCTTCTAGAGGGACATTTCACTTTATTATACGATTCTACCATCAATATAATAATTAGAACTAGATTAAATTTGGTTTTGCTAAAAATCTGGTGTATACACTCACACCAATTTCTCTTACTCTAATTAATACAATTAAGAGTATTAGAAGGGCTAGTCATAAAAATGGTAGTGGGGATACCTGAGCGGCCAATGTCAAAGTAGGGATGTGGAGCGCTCTATGTCAAAACTCGGAAAGCTTGTGCAAATTTAATTTTAAACTAACTGATAATCTGGTGCCAAACTCATTACGTGTGTGATGCTATGAAGACGGATGGACGGTTTGGACTCTATAAAGGTGGCCCTGAAAAGAGCCTTTCGCTCCGGTGTCTGGAGGACGATTAAAGAAGCACTGAAAAGAACTGCTCACCACCTCGTCTAAAGCGATTCTTGAACAGGATCGTGCAGTGCGAAGGTGCAACAAGTGGATCGAGGCTACCCTTAGTAGGGTTCTCAGCACTCACTAGAGTTAGCCGGCTTTTGAGGCCCCGGCAGCTTGGCCAGCATCCCGATAAGCCTGGCACCAACTTACCCAACGCTCTGCGGCATCTTCTATAGTTTTCCACTCTACTTTTATTCTGCCCGATGGCCCACCAGACCTTTGCTAAAAGCTCCTTGCTTGCCGTTTTCTTTGGGCAAAATGATTTGATTTGTTACCTGGCTTCTACGCAACAAGCTGGGCCTGGGGCTTTGTCCAGTATACAGGCAAATAGGAGTGCCAAAAATTCCTTTTATTGAGCCAAACTCAAATGACTTTCACGGTCTCCGACTCTATAATTATAGTGCAGGCGACGGTGTTGCCACCTGGTGGGACGGTCGTGTCGCCATCTCTGGACGGAGCCGAGAAACCCAAACTGTGGCTGTTGCCAGAGCCTTGAAAAAGACCTTTGGTTTTGGCTATTTGCCTTTTATTTTAATTTGGTTTTTAAACCATTTTTTTTTTTAAATAAAAATATGCAGTTTGATTTATATGAACACAAATATAATATCATGCAATAGAATACCGATTCAATTTATAATTAAGGTAAGTTGGTGTTCCAACACCCCTCAATATCAATTTTTTTCAGAAAAATGTCAAATAAAAGTGATACGTTTCTATCTATCCAGCAAGAATTTCAAATTTAAAGAAAATCGTTGCAACCGTTATCGAGAAAATTCCAAGAAACTCAAAAACCTATTCTGTAAAATCGCATTTCCGATAAACCGATATTCTGGCTAAAAAAGCTGTTTTTAGTATGAGCCTCTAGAAAACATAACTCAAATAACAAAAATCGCAGTAAATCAGATTTGACATTCCGATTTGGACATTTTTACTTTCCCTCTTTACTGCTTGTAAGAGGAAGTATTATGATGGTGTCAAATTTTCAATTCGAGTTTTCACAGGAAATAAAGGTTTTAAGGTTTATATATATATATAAAGCTAAGTGAATAGCATAGCTCAAAAACAAAAAATCGACAATGTCATTCTGTTAAGTATCACCATGGGATCCGACAGGATACCTGTCTCAGTTCCTTAACCAGAAGCACCACATCACTGAATAGAATTTTCAATATTTTGGGATTTTCTCGAAAACGGCTTGACGATTTTGTTTAAACTTAGTAAATAAACTACACATATAATGAGCTATACCTATTATTTCAAACATTTCTCCGAGAAAATTCATTTAAGGGGCTTTGGGAGGATGGATGATGATTTTTCCTCTAAATAGCTATATTAGTCTATTATACAATTCTATCATAAAAATAATATTTATTAGAATTAAATATTACGTTGCCTACATTCCCATTTTGAAGAAAATCTGTTGACCGGAAGTGCGTTTTTACTGAACAGCCTTTCCAGTTTTTGCAACTTTCTCCATAAAAACACTGATGGATTTCATTAAATTTGTTTCACTTACTATGAATACAAAGACCTATCACTTTTGAAAAACACTTGAGTTTCCGGGTTAAGAACGCGTCAGTGGTTTGCTAGAAACCGACGTTTCGCCCATATTGCAATGAGCTTCTTCAGGGTCGTTACACTTTAAAAGCTAATAGAGGGAAAGTGCCACACCCCTTTTCTACCAAGATTCACTGCTATCCAATTGCTAGCCTATCTCAGTTTTGGGGAAATTTTCCAGACCCATCTTGACTTCCTCCACAATTCTGAGCTCTTCTTGGAGAGACTGGTCGCTTATCCCACAAATAGGTTCCGGCCTCATGAAGGAATTGTTGAACCTTCCTTGCCACAGTGTCGGCTATCTACCTTCATCGCCATCATGAAAGTCCTTACATATAAAACTAATGTAAAATGCGTGGTAGCGTATGGTTACTAATAAATGTGGGTATCAACTTAAACAAGAGAGAAAATTTAGAATGAAAAATGCCATATAGCCCAGTCTGGTAAACGGAAATTGGAGGGATTTAGAATACCTTCGGGCAAAGGTTTCATGAAGTGAATCTGGCATCATTGTAAAAGAGAACCAGGTTAGATGACTGCATAATTGCGTAAGGATGCCAGAAGAAAAAGTACCAAAAAGACCACTATAAATAGTTGTCCTGTATCGAATAGTTGATTACGCTAGTTATCCCTAAAGAGTTGATTCCTAGAGTTGTAGCTGTCTATAGCACAAACACTTTCAATTACACCCCAAAAACTCACACACTACACATCTAACTGAAGTAGATTTTCCTTGGGTTCAGCCAACCTTGAAGAAAATGATTACCATATTACTTTTACAGACCATTATGTATAATACTACTTTACCTACCATCTGGAAGACTGAGCCAGTTGGGTAAAGTAAAAGTGATGCAACAGAACGTCTTGAAGACTCTCCTCATTGTAAATGAGTTAATAACTTTTTTTACCAATATAAGTGTGCAACTCTTCTATTGCAGCAATCATGCTTCAGCGTACTCCTGGTGTTCGGCTTTTATTTACAAAGTTTCTGTCATACACACACAAACAGATACAATGACTTGAATTGCATATTGTAACAATTTACATAATCGTATGGAGTTAATCAAAGGGCTTCTCAAATAAATTATTTTTCATTTGATGGCCACAAAAAAAATCATTCTGAATATAAAAAGTTATGTCTATTACTAACTTTGACTCTCAAATTTAGTGTAGTAATAGTTACTATAGACTCTCATATTTGATATAGTATTTACCTCAAATGGAGTAAATCGGATTTATATTTATTTTTTCGCTGTGACAAGCACAGCTCTTGCATTTTCGTTTGCCACGGCGTAGATAGACGGGACCACCGGTCGGGCTCCCCAGTAGCTTCGTGTTTTTCACAGCTTTATGAGATAACGTCTACCATTTTAAGTTCGCCCTTCGTGGAAACCGGTAGGGCAGAATTTGGCCTGATTGGCACATTGCGCCCGATCTCGCAATTTTCTCAAGCTATGTATTTTACAGTTCTAATTAGTAAAATTGGTTATCCTGTTCATCTATCAAGTAAATACCGTGATGAAATATTTGTTTTCTTACTCTGTGCCTGCCCAGACACATTGCGCCCGATCGTGAAATTTTATTTGTGATTTTTTTTTTTATATTTATGTGAAAAATATCTCTACGGAAAAGTATACGATTTCCATAAGCCTGATGATGCCAGAGAAACAACACTCTTTTTACTGCAGGAAGGTACAGACTTTAACAATGAAGATTTAGGTGAAGTGAGTAATATCGCCTCGAGGCAGGGGGGGAAAGAAAGAGAGACAGATTCTGAGACGGAGCAGGAGGCTGATCCAGACGATAATGATCATGGACCAGATGTAAGTGCCAGTTTCTTCGTGGGAAGAGGCAAATCAACAAAGTGGAGAGATATTCAGCCAATGAGACATGTTTGCAAAGGATCTCACAACATAGTTACTAACCTGCCTGGAGTTATAATGAAAGCTAGGTTGGCTAAATCCGCTGCCAATTGCTGGAACAACTTATTCTCTGAAGAAATGCTTGTAGATATGGTCAGATTCACAAATCAATACATATAAACCATGAAGTATATGTATTTCAGGAAAAGCGGCATAAATACGACAGAGTATCAGTAATGAGGGCATTCATCGGGCTATTGTATTTAGCAGGAGCTTATAGGCTTATAGGTTTAAGAGATAGGCAATCTCTTGAACAACTATGGGATAGTGAAGGTGATGGAATTGAATAGTTTAGACTCCTTATGAATATAAAAAGATCCAAAACTCTAATTCGCTGCCTCGTTTTGATGATCGTGATACTAGGTTGGCTAGAAAAACAGAGGACTGTCTTGCTCCAATTCGCATATTCCGTCTCGCCAGCTCATCAAAAAGACGACGGTGTCTGACATGCACTGATCAAACTGGAAAATAAAGATTCTCAAAATATGAGTGCAAGAAATGCAAAAAGCACACTTTGCCTTTCACAAGCAAATTTCGTGTGTGATACTTGTGACTCTGAAACAACATCAGCCCCCATCACTTCTCAAGAGGATGAAAAAATTCATTGTTTTATTACATTATTTTTATACGTTCATTTTGTTTCAGCTGCAATTTTTTTTGTTTGTTGTAAATGAGATACACTCAGATAAAAACTATCGGTTTTTGAATTTAGTTTTTTTTTTTTTATAATCACCTCAAAACCTCTTAAATTTTATTCTAAAACATTTCTTTTGTCTTCCGGTAATGTTTTTTGGCGTTTAATAGGGTTGTAAATATTACACCGTTCTAAACTTGAAATGTTACCAGTTAGAACCTATTTCTGAATTTGTTGTTCCTGCCTTTTAATTTTGCAGTTGTTATATTTCCAAACGTTGTAAAAGTGGTCTTCTGATGTGCAATGATAATATGATAAGAAATAAAAATTATTTATTCTAAAAGGAACTATTTGTTTAAGGCACCTTGCGCCCTAACTCGAGACTCCCAATATTGCGCCCGACAGAAAGTTAACTGTGTGAGGTTCTTAGAAAAAAACTCTAATTGGTTACCTTCCTTATTGTTTTTAAATTTTTTTTTAAACAGTTTAACTATTGTAAAAAAAAATAATAATAAACTTACTAACACATTACTCTTGAAAAAGAATATAAAAAGAGTTAAGATTTAACAACTCTCGTTTAGTTGGCACTTTATTCCATTGTCAATAGATAATAATTCCATCCGGTAAGCACACAAAAAATTCTTGTTCGTCCGGAAAGGAGTACTGGCAGTACAGGAAGTTTAAATCGCAATAAGACGTTTACAACGTTTATTCATAATAATAATAATATACAACTTTTACTGAAATAACGTGAAAATTTTAACAATTATACTAAAATTATACAAAAAACAAATTTATTATGTTTTATTTCCGAAAATAAAGAAACAAATGCAAGCTAAAATTTGCGTACATACATTTCTGCATATTTCTAATATCAAAAATCATCTTCATTTTTGCCCGCAGAAAACTTTAATTTTTGACTAACTTGTTTCTTATAGAAGTAAGAATATTCTCAATTAAACAACTGAGAAAGATATCTACAATGAGATTTAAATTAATAAAATAATAATAAATATCACCTTATGAGCCGTTTATTACACATAAGTCCACTTTAATTCTTCTAACTATCCATCTATTTATTACAATCGATTTAACAGATTCTGATAAAAGTTAACTATTTTCTTATGAGACGCGACAAGGTAAAGGGATTCGTTGTTGGTGGGCTTTAAAGTGGGTAAACAGGTCTGAGACAAGGAGATGGGAAAGACTTATTGTGAGGCCCTTGACAATTTAGACTGTTAAACCGGTGTACGAGGAACTATGAATACATAAATCTTTCAATTAAATCGATTACCGATTCTTTTCTGATACTTTGTCTGTGTTGACTTTTTCAGTAGTTAACAATGTACAATAAATGCATCCGGAAGAGAACAACGGCTGAAGCAAGAGAGATGTAAGTAAAACGAGTAAAAGAGTGGGGATAGAGTAAATCTTGCTATTAAAACGAATCACTATTTGAATCAAGCCCAGTAAAAATTCGAAAGCTGCACATATTGTTCCATTCATGAACTATTCACGGCATATTTAGTCCCAGGAAAGCAATTAAAAGAGCTCTGGAGTTCATAGGGCAATCTAGAAACAGGTTAAGCGAAACTAAAGCGGACAATTTGTTGGTAAAACTGCAAGTCGGTGAAAGTTTAAAATTTGAAACACCAACATGGCGAAAAATGTCTCTTGGCAATGCTTATTTATAAGGAGCCCCATTTCTTACCTTTGGGCTGCCTCTGTTTGGCATCCTCCTTCAGCCTTAATCTACAGCTCGATGAGCACTGTAAAGTTCCCTAACAAAACAAAAATTATGAGTGTGCCGAAGAAAAATGATTTTATACCAATTTAAATAAACCCAAGTCACCGGAGTATCATAGCGCCTCATTTTAGCTACTTCGGTATCCATATATAGTAAAGCTACCTTTTGTCAGCTTTCGCAAGGTGAATAACTCTTCGTACTGATTGTACTGAATTAACGAGTAGTGCTATTTCAGACAGCTGTATGGACAAAGAAGTTTCAAAAACTGAAATCTGTAGAGACAATATTTTCCTGGTATATAAGCTTATTAAACCCCAGGCAGAACAGCTAATGAGGGCCAAGGATAACCATACAATTAATACTTGCAGATGTACGGTCTGTATTTTGCGTTTCCATCCAACATAATACACTCTAGCATTCGTAAATAGTGTCCGCTACTAACTTCGACCCCCCCAACTCTACTCAAGATGCTATGTTATCACGCATGTCTCCATGGAAATCAAACGAACCCGGACTGCTTGACCAAAGGCGAGGGAGATAATTGGCCAGTACAAACATGAGAGAGTTTCTTGGAGGGATCGTGGTCATTTCTGTCTTTAAATTTGTATGCTAACTCACTTTATTTTTATTCGGCTAATGCACCGCTAAATAATCTGAAAATATTGGATTTTATCTAATTGACCACTACTATTTTACAATTAAAGGTAATTTATAATTTGTCTTTTATAGGTAGGTGGCCGTCTTTTTATGGTCGCACACATTGCACCACTGCTCCAAAAAGTAAAAAAAATATAAATCTAATTTAAGTTTCAACCCAATTTTATCCAAAAAATAGAATTCCATTGATTTCATAATAAACAGCTCATATTAAATTGTAAAATTTATTTCTTTTAATGTCAAGTTCTTTTATTTAAACTTAACTTAAAAGGATGTCTAAAATAACCTTACAAGTAATCATTTTTTTATTATTAGAAAGGGGCATTTTATTTATTGCATGCTGGGAAGCCGCCGATGTTACTAATAGTTCCTGTGAGAGAACTGTTATTCAATTTTTAAAATAAATCAATTTGAATTTGTTTTTTATAATAATAATTTTATTACATTATTTATATCTAAATACATTATTTAGCACCTATTTTTCAGCATACATTAAAATTTATCCTTAAAATAGGTTTTTTCTATACAATTACCAAAAATTGATTAATTGATTGCCAGACTTCTTCTCCAGATGAAAAATGGTTACATTCACAATATATCTATATAAATCAATCAATAAAACAAAATGGTTGAATAGTAAAATTTACATTTCCCCAAAGCTTATAAACAGTCAATACAGACTTCGCTTCAAAGTTTTAGATCCTTTATTAATTTGTACACGAACCAAACTATAAAAAATACAAATGTTGACTTTTTTAAATTAAGAAATATTTAGAATTTCATTGAAAAACAAAGCTGAATTTTTATACTATGATATTAAACATTATAAACTCGCAAGTATCTGTAAACTATAGGAATTCAAAAAAAAATTACAAAAACATTATCTCATTCTATGAGCCCATCTTTTTAATTTGTATTCAGTGTCCACCACATGGCACCTCACGGCACTAACATTTCATTATTTTGAGCATTATACCTTTCGTTAAAGATCCACAGATAATGTCCAAAACATAAATAATAACATAAATGTAACTTTTAAATCATGAATGTTTGAATTAGTTTTTAAAAACTTTTCTTTTTGCAAATAAAAAATTGATTCGCTCACCAATGCAATGATGATATTAGTTAAATAAAAAAAAAGGGATCATAATCATTATTACATTTACTTTCAGTCTACAACCAGTGACATCGATCGCTTGTCGATCCTCTACTCAAAAATCTCTAAGTTTGTGAACAACCCATTCGCTCTACTTGTTATTCTATATATCCGAGGCTAAATACCGGATTTGACCCTTGGCATCGAGGATTGAAGAATCAAGAAGAAAATGCTCACGGTCAGCCGAACATGCGAAGAATACGCTGACGCCTTTAGTTTCAGACAAAAAAGGCGAAAATTGAAGACTTCGTTTCCTGTTGTCATTTAGTAAGAGATTAACTATATGAGAAAACTATATGTTAGAGAAAACTTGAATATTCATCCACAATCAGACTCGTCTCATGAGTTTTCCTCTGAATAAGTGAAGAAAACATCGAATCGCTCGTTAACTTACCCATCAAAAAATGTCACAGTGTCTCTTCTTAATTTATACTTTGGCGATCTCATCTCCTCGAGAAGATCTAGAGGAAGCACACTCGCAATAACTAATAATTGCACATAGATATTTCTCTAATACGCTCTAAAAGACGGGATCGACAGCGCGGCACCCTAACTCAACTTAGACTTCTGATCATTAAGTTCCTAAACACAACGTTAGAATTTAAGGTGGATAAGAGTGAGAATCATGTAGCCTGCAATAACACAAAGTAGCCGTCTCTATATCGCATTCAAGATCTCCTTCTGAAAGATATTTAGGAGGATTTATATTAGGCAGAATAAACTTTCCCTTCAGAATCAGCTATGATTTATATTATCCTGCATCCGACGTTATTATCCCAATAATTACTAGTGAACAAGGTTTGGCTGAAACCCAAAATATGTACTAATATCCCACATCAAGTGTAAATAAAATTTTGAAAGAACATATTATGTTAATAAACACAAATTACTAACTTGAAATTACAAACTTTTCATTTTTTAAAAAAAAGTTTTTAGTTGTACCATTATTGCAGTCTGATGAGCGATTTGTAAATTACATGCACTAAACTACTTTTTAGGACCAACTGGCTTTATTTATAAACAATAAATTTTTGAGATATCACAATGATGAAATATGCTTACATCATTAATTATTATTTCACAAGTTTTTTTTTTAGCTGATTTATATTTTCAACTAAGCATTTTTTTTTTTAAATAATGCAAATCGTGATAACAGATTACACTTTAATAGTTAAGTCTCACTTACTTTGGCATATTTAAGCTGAAGCTGAAAAGACAACATTCACGCTTATTTATAAAAGGAAAATAAGGTTAAAATTTCATTAGAAGTTGTCAAGTTTGGACTTGTTTCAAAAAAATTAATACGATTTAGTTAAAAAAGTTATTATTTAAATGGGGTGTCCTAAGAAGAATACCGTTTTCGTCTATGGCAATATGTGTCCATCGAACATTCAATGGACGCATGAAAAGTACGACACTTTCAGATGAAATCCTTATCATTTTTGCACACTATTGGAAAGGAGGTTATATGACCAGTGAAGCCGTACGCCTGATGTGTGATGCTGAACAGTGAAATCTCCTTAATGACGTTAGAATACGGCGTTGTTTTGAAAAACTTAGTATGCATGGATGCACGAAATGGTATAGAAATGGCTTAAAACTACTAAATATAAGTAAAGGGAGGAGCATTCGCTGCCAGATTGGAACTGATTGAAATGGCCAGTACTCAGCAATGAGAAGTTAATAATTATCCAGGCCGTTGGATAATATGGTTAATAATACTATTATGTTTGGGCGCTTACGGGAAACAGTCTGTTCTCTTCATAATACAAAAAACATGAATGCAATCCAAATTGATTCAACTGTAGAAACAACATTTTTACTTACTCAATTAGTCACGATCTACTGAAGTTGCTTGCATAATATATTCATCTGGGCAGAATGCTGCCTCTGTAAGTAATTCACCCTCAGGCTGGATGATCTTTGGTGATACAAGAAATGTACTGGATTTCATGAGGATGTAATCCTTGGCCCCCTGGCCCAAAACACTGTGGCTGTTTGAGGATCTAGCATGCAGCAGTTTGGTAATGAAAAACGTATGTGATTTGAAACATATTTACTGTGATGTTATCTGTCACAGCATTGTTCTTTTCATTCTTTCTGATCATTTTCTGATTTTCCTCCATTGCTAGAGCTTGGTTTTAGAAGTTCATGTAGAAAGTTGACCAAGTTACAAAGTTTCTGTCACACCACACTTACAAGAAAAGTATTAATTGCAATATTAAATCTATAAAAATGTGGCTAAGTAACAAGAAATATAGGTTGTAAGTTTAAGGCCTAAAACTTCCCATGAAGAGAGAATATAGATTTATGAAAACTGCTACCAGGACAATTTTAAACGTATGCAAGTGAAATTTGAATGTTGGAGTTTTAAACTGAAAGTTTGAAGCTGGGGATCTGGAAAAAAAAGTGTTGAGGAAAATATATTTGAAAAACTTAGTATGCATGGATGCACGAAATGGTAGAGAAATGGCTTAAAACCGCTGAATATAAGTAAAGAGGAATACTTGCATGGATGTGAGAATGGAAAATGCGCGGATTTGTAATAAAACGAATACCTTTTTTAGCTGAGTTTTACATTCAACCACCTCAAGTGACTGGACATAGGGGGGGTTAACTTCGCTATTTAATAAACATATTTAAACTTTTATAAATCCAAGGCTTAAACCACCGCACGCATTTGGAATAGAACCTGTACCGTTCCGTCGGCTGGCTATTGATATACGAACAGAGCTAACAAGGCGCTTGAAATGATACCAAAGAGGCTATACGAGGAATCCGACATATTGTTTATATAAAAATAAGGTGGCATGAAACGAAAACCACAACAGAGATTCTCCAGATGAGAAAACAGGAGGCATACGAGGAAAACTAGATAACATAAAAAAGTCCTACGCATTTGGCGATATATTGGTAATTTAAGGCGCGGGACGGAAAAGAATTGCAATCACTTCTTGATAAGATCTTAGATGTAATTTCCAGAGAATTGTAGTACCAAATTAATTTTTGCTCTCCAGTGCATGTGTAGAGGTAAAGGATGGACACAAAAACAAATCCATGTAACCTAAAGATCTATAATTTACGCCAGTAAATCTGTCATCTTCTTGAGACACTCCATTCATAAAATAATGTCTGATTTATCTAATAACAATATATGAATACATGCTCCTATTTTAATTGAAATCCGTTGATACAATTAAATAAAATGAAACGATTAAAAATTGTAATTTCATAAAAATGGAATTTTTTTATAATCTTAAAATTATTTAAATTAAATGTAATACATTCAACAATAAATACACATTTTAATTCTGTTTAATACTGATAGCATCGCTATCAGAATTTTAATTCTGTCAAAATAACATCGCCTATTCCTCACTCCCCGGAAAACGTTTATTAACAACTTCCAATTAATATTATTTCAGATTATTTTCAATATATTAATGTACTCAAGCTATTTATTACTGTTGATTTTTCAGAGACAAACAATTCTATAATTTTTTAAATTTTATTCTTGATTTCGCTAAGTACTTATAAAGAACGAAAACTGACAATATTATTTTTAGTTTGCATAGAGATTATAACAGTAACGCATTTTCGAATAATAAAATTGTGTGATAAGATTTTTAAAAATAGTTAGAATTTATTCACTTAAAAAAAAATTTGTTAACTGTTGAAGAAATATGAAAAATAAGTCAAAGAACTTTCTGTAATTCAATCTGTTATTTTGGGTTATAGTTCATTATTTCTTACTGGAGAAATAGGTCATGGCTCAGGGCTATCAATAAATTCAACATGTGTAAAAGGAAAATGGCCAACTTTGCCACGTAATTCACCTTCCCATTGGCCATTAATATTCATTTTTGTTACTTTAACTACTTCACCAACTTCAAGTTTTAAGGCTGTCTTATCATATGCATTTGGAACTCTAGCCTGCTTTACTTTTGCCAGTGCCGGTAACTTTCTCTGTGAACAATTTATAAATTTGATTTCATTATTACACATCAGGAGGAATTCATTATTGGATGTTAAAAGCGAGATTAGGTCAGGTTATGAAGAAAAGCTATTGCTGGACAAGCTTTCGAATATTATCAAGACCTGGGTTACCGGGAATAACACAAAAAAACAAAATTAATAAAATCAGTAATATTAAATTTCTGAAATAGTAATAAATTGTATACAATAGTTAAGTTTCTAAAGAACAACAATTTTATAGCCTCTTATTAAAGCGGTTTGCACTAATATATTACAGAAATAGAAAAATGAAATAAACAAAAATTCGGTTGTGAAACATTCACACGACTTTCTTATACAAATTAATACAATTTAATCAAGAAATTTTTTTAAAATTGCAACGCTATAATATTTAGTTGGTGGAGATTTTACTTGTTTACCGGAGCGGCCTTATATGGAGCGCTCTATATCAAAACCAGCAAAGCTTGTGCAAATTTCAATTTAAACTGACTAACTGACAGATCCAATATCTCTCTTAAATCAATTTTTCCGGAAAAATATTTCAAATAAAACTGATACGTTTCTATCCATGGGAGAAGCATTAGCATGCTTAAAGAAAATGGTTGCAATTTTCGGAAAAATTCAAGAAACTCAAAAACCTATTTTATAAAATCGCGCTTCCCGTTAACCGATTTTCTTCAAATTTGGAATTCTATCAATGCTTCTATTGTGCATTAATCATTATGTAAGTGGCAAAACCATATATTATACTGAAGTAGTACTTTAGAGGAAAGCTTAGTGCTACTGTTCCTCTAGAACACCCCAAAAAATATTTTCTAGGGAAAATGTTTCATATAAAAGTGATGGGTGTTTTTGTGTGTGGGTATATATGTACCATGTCTACAGAAAATCGTTGACCGTTTTTGAGGAAATCACGAAAAAATTGAAAAAACATTCGGTAAAGCGCACTCGCGAACTTTTAGTTTTTGAGTTAAATCTGTTAAAACATACACCTCCACACCACACACAACACACCACACCCACAACACACAACAGCATAGCTAAAAATTATGGCACGATTACAATAATCTTTACTAGGAGTAAAAGACAGGAAAATTAAAAAACCTTATTGGGGGAGGGGGGAGAAAAAGGAGAAGCAACTGAGCAGAGAATAAGGAACAAGAGGTAGCGGGCAGCTCTTTTTAAGTCAAAGGAAAGGGAAGCGTAAAGAGACCACGCCAGTGGGTCAACCTCTTCTCTTTAAGACACACGAAATAATGGATGTAGGTGCCATTATAAAAAAAATAAAATAATACAAGATGTACAGATGTAAAAGGTGAGGTGTAAGGATCAGTTAAAATCTACAAAACTGCAAATAACCAAAGTGGTTAAGTTGTTAAAGTCATGGACCTCTATGACCAAGGTTGATTTTGCTAAGAGAATTTTCTTTATTTTATTTGGCATCTCTTCGCTTGCAACAGGAAACTTCCTGTCGAAAGGTGGGAAAAGTAAGCTCCGGTCTAAGGTAGAGAGTAAGGGATAACTTCCAGCCCCAATACTGGCTTATTTATACTGCTATAGAAGTAATAGATAGATATCGGGAATGATCAAAGTGTTGTACGTCATCATAGTAAATAAACGTTACCAAACTATAATATGGCACAACAGTCAGAAATATTTACTGGAATGATGGACTGATGTATTTTTAAAATTATAGGATAAGGGTTGGAGCATTAGGCTCTTTGTGAAACCTACTGAGCCTACTCTTAATGCTGATAAAATATTAGAGGGAAACTGGTTCATTTTCGAATTAATGGTCTGGGACTAATTTATGAAAAGACAAAAATAAAATAAATAAAGAATAATAAACAGATAAATAAAAGGTTATAAACTGTTTGCAACAAAAAAAGATTATGAAAACATGTCCAGTAATACAATACAAATATTATATTACTAACTTGAACATTGGACCTTCTAGCAGGTTCTTGATGGCTAGCACTAGGTGATGCAGTATCTGTCAGTACTACTGAAGAATCCATTACACCTTCCTGGCCATCGTACTGTAAATTATACGCAACCATTTTGAGTCTATCAAATTATATACCTTAAATACATATTCCTAATTAATTATTAATATAAACAAAGTTTGATGTTCTTTAATGTAAAATAATTAACTAAGTATATATTAGAAAATAGTATACATAATACCAAAACTTGCTATGGAAGCCTCATTATAGAAAGAACTTTTAACCTAGCGAGTCATCTATTACTATTACTGTCCTTTATAACCTACGCGGAAAGAAGTGATTGGCTAAGTGGTAGCGCGCTGGGCTCACGTGCGGAGACTCGAGTCCAGCAGTCCAGATTTTTTTCTTCCTAGCTCAATGTCGGCGATGGACAGTTTTGTACGTAGCGAGAGAATACTGTGAGCATGCCGGCAGTGCACTGAGAAGGCTCCGGGAGCCAATGACTACAGATGTTGGGCGCCTTAAAATTAAAAAAATAAATAAATAGTGGAATTACCTTTTGTACATACGGCACTGGTATTGAACCAATCTGTCCAAAGCTATTTCTTGCCGTCCACCATTGGTCTTCATCCTTTGATACTATTGTTAGTATTTCCCCTTTTCTAAACGGCAAATCATCCTGATCCTAAAATTGAAGATTAATGGTAATGTAGATGTTTCTTTAAATTACCTCAAATGTTATATTAAACACTATACTTACACTCCCTTTGAAATCGTACTTAGCAATTACTTTATCTGCTCGTCTTGGTGCAGGTCGGATAAGAGGTGTAGTATCTAGATAGTGTAACTTATAGAATGCAAGAAGGCTAGGTAAATCTGGGAATGTCTGATCACCAATCCTGTATCTGCATTGATTATCTTGCTGTATCTTGTTTATTATATAATGACTTACTTTACTGTCTTCCCTAAAATATTTATTCATTTTATTATATACTCTCTTATATAAATTACATCTTATAATTAAAACAACAACAACAGTATGTCCACATCTAATTTTTATGTAAATGTGCTTTGTCTTCAAATATACGTTACAACTTTTTAAATACCATCTTCGCAAACCCTATTTTTTTTATTATCTGTTCCATAAAAACAAACCGCTGAGAGTTCTTGAAACTTTGTGCTCCTTTGTGAAAATTTACCATGAACCAAGAAAGTGAGAATCGTAAATGTACAGTACGAGAAGAAAATTAGCTTAAAATGCTCAAAATATGTTCAAGTTCTCTTACGCGAAATTATTGTGATCATCTCAAATTATCGACATTCAGTTTTCACAGGAAATATTTACATGTTTTAAGGTTTCCTAAGTAAGCAAAATGAGAACTTTGGAGAAGCGAAGACCCTTTAATGTGCTATTTTAAAATACCTTACGGTTCTACCATCTACTTACTATAAGAAGAAAAATGTGTTAAACTATCAGATTTGAAGAAAATACGACGAACTGAAAATCTGATTTTACAAAATGTGTTTTTTAGTTATCCGCATTTTTCAAAAATCGCTACGAAAAGTCTCTATAAAGTTTGATTAGTAACTACATAAAATATCACTTATATCTGAAATATTTGTCGGGAAAAATTTATTGGGAAACCTCTGATGTTAGGCTTAGCTCTACACTTCCACTACAGCAAAAATTACGTTTCTACTCGATCTGAACTGTAAGAATTGCAGTTAAAGTGATTTAGGTAACATCTTTGTACCCTCTTTACTTGGAAGGTTTTTGATTCTTTGTGAAACGACAAAAGTTAATTCAATTCATTTATAGTTCTAGAATTTACGAGAAAATGAGAAAAATGCCTAAAAGGTTGTCGTTAGTTGTTAAAAAAAAGAGAATAGCTTAAAATATTACCTCACGCAAAGAACATAGTCTCCATGAATGGAGATACTATCCCTAACTAAGAATACACCACCTTCTTTCTCTCCCATAAGTAAGTCAGTAGCGTCCTGTCTGGACATCTGCCCAAAGTACCAGCTGTAACATATTAATTTAAATAAAATATATTTTACATATTTAGAAGATTGTACATTGATTACATATTTGGAAGACTGTAACATAGTAATTTAAATAAAATAACTTTCAATGCAGAATCTTCGATCGAATCCATTGCAGAATTAGAAACTAGCATTGGATTGGAAAGTTATATCGAACATTGGAACGTCAAAGAAAACTATCTGCATGCATGACAGCAAGGCCGCTCCTATTTAAATTGTAAAGTGTCTGGAACGCCTATATCTGAATTCCCAACTGTACAGGAGACATGTAAGGGAAATTTCTTGAAATGGCTTCAACAGCATATGATTTTTTTCCCCCTGTATTAATTAGTCTGCTTTTAAATATATGGGAGCAAATTTTGGATGTAAAGTAGGAACAGAAAAGGAGGTGCAATTCAGGGTGGCATTCAAGAACAAAAGCAGTCAGAATGTTACTTTCGGTCCAATGAAGAAAAAATTGCAAATGAAAATTGATTGAGGAGAGGAATCCAGTGGAAAGACAATACTGAGGAGGAGCTGGTCGGAGGAGGTCTGGGGGCTTAGGACAAATGAAAGGATGCTCTTGGTTTGGCAGCAAACTTTCAAGTAAGCCGCAAAGATAAATAATAACATGCTTCTTCCTCTGTTGCTGTGAACACAAATTAAAAATGTTTAATTTTTTGGCCATCAACTAGTTGAGAAGAGTTCAAGCCTGACTCTTTTAATGCCAAGTCTAAATACATACATTCATCAGAGACATTTTCCGTGATAGCCTGCTTTATTTTGTGGTCATCGACCGGTTTCGGGCGTTCGCCCATCTTCAGGATGTGTTTGCCAGACAGGGTGATAACACAGACTTGCAAATTCAGTTTACACACTCCACGAGTGTGTAAACTGAATTTGCTCTGTGCAAGTC
>JAAEAF010011588.1:0-38224 GCA_011037195.1 Triatoma infestans | reverse complement strand
GGGAGGATGACCTCTACTTATCCGTCTAGTCCTTCTTAGTACCGCAACTTCTCGCGCCAACTCCATAAAGTCTTTAACATTTTTAGCACTTTCAGTCAATTCTTAGCAGTCTCTCGGCCAGTTCTCTCTCCTTCTTATCAGCTTGAATTCCATATGGATTCTCGCATAGGAGAGGGCACCGGAATAGAACGTGGTGCACTGTGTCCGTTCATCGCATTCATAATTCCGGGAATCTTTCAATCCCAGCCCATTGACCTTTGAGTTGAACTCCCCATGGCCCGTAAAGTATTGTGTTACGGTTTGGGATAGCTCCAGCCATCGAATCGACAGTCTGTGATGCAGATTCGGGAAGAACTCATATGTGGTTGTCTCTCTCTCTCTGCTTTATCCCAGCCTCTTTGCCACTTCCCAATCTCGTACTCTCGGCTCGTTTTCTTTATAAAGGCAGGAGGCGTCTGACTTGACAGCTCCTCACCATCAAGGACAATCATTTTCTCTTTCTATGCTTATGGGTAAGGGCCTTCGTGTTTGTAAGGAGATCAAGCGGCAACACATTAGCGATCACCGGTAAGGAGGCCGTGGAGGATGTCGCATAGGTCCTTGTTACAGAGCTCAAAATGGCTCTTTGCATTCGTAATAGAGTGCCGCTGTGCGACCGCATGTCAACTTCTCAGCCCCACAGGCAGTTGCATACGTTGCAACATTCTCTATCACGCCCCTGTAGATGGACCAGTCTTCAGCCCCCAATCACCACGGGCTAATCTTTTGATCCTATGGTACAAACTGAGACATCAAGGAAAAGGGCAAGCTTCCCCCAGGAGCACCCCCAGTTACTCAAATTGGGTTACATGGCTATTCGCCAGGGAGGACGACTGGGATGAAGCTTGCCTTTTTAGCATCACTTTAGACTTCTCGAACGAAATCTGTAGCTTTTCCCCTTGACACCAATTCTTTATCCGAGACACTACAGCGCTAGCACGCTCCTCTAACTCCCGACGAGGACAACTATTATAAGGTCATCAACGTATGCAACCGAATCACAATAATCCATATTCTCTATATGCTCGAGCAATTCATCCATAACTATTTTCCACAGGAACGAGCCCACCACCTAGCCCTGCGGACAACCTTTAGTTATTGACCTTGAAATCTCGCCGGCTTGAGTCACTAGCTTCGCCACCCTTTGGGTAGCTTTGAATCAATTTCAGAAGATTGGACGGACAATCTCTTCTTCTGAGCGACTCCAAAACTGTCGGCCACCAAACATTATCAAAGGCCCCAGTTATGTCCAGGACGTATTTATGCCCACTGTCACGCACGAATCGAAGGATCTTAGATATCACATCTGTCGTCGAACTTCCGGATACAAAATCATACTGGCTGGAGCTGAAACTGATAAAGCTTCAATCTCATTATAATCAGTTTCTCCAACAGTTTCCCAATAACGGGTAGGAGTTGTATCAATCGTCTTTGCACTATCTAAGGGTACTTTATATAATACATTGACAAGCCCTGTTTTCCACTGACTGGGAAAGTATTCCAGTCTCAGGCATCCATTGAAAAGGTCAAGAAG
This sequence comes from Triatoma infestans, assembly GCA_011037195.1. Taxonomy (NCBI): domain Eukaryota; kingdom Metazoa; phylum Arthropoda; class Insecta; order Hemiptera; family Reduviidae; genus Triatoma; species Triatoma infestans. Next base: position 36,651 of record JAAEAF010011588.1, on the reverse strand, counting down.
ATACTGGCTTAGAACATCCTCATTTTTCTGGACAGTTTCTCCATTTATCATATCCATTCCTGGAGCCTTTTCGTTATTGATTTCGCCAGTAACAAATTTCACATCACAAATATCAAATTCTGTCAGAGCGGGTGACTCATAGGCTGCTTCGCGACGACTTTTTTGCAAACAAGTGTCGTCCAGAGGGTTATCCTCAGGGACGAGTACTTTCAATAAGTGCTCAGTTGACTCCCGCCAGGACCCAGCACCCTACACTCCGTCTATGTAGACTAGCTAGTATCAGCTCCGTCCTTATTTTATTCGCTTGCACCTTGTATATAGCCCAAGGATCTCTGTTGCCTTCTGATTACACAAACTCACGCCAACTTGAAGTCTTGGCTTGATACTCCATTTTTTTATAACGCCTTCGGGCACCTCGATACTCATCTAAATATCTTTGACGGGATTCATCATTATGTTCCCGTTGGTATCTTCTTCGCTTCCTGGCTACATCTTTTTTGGCTGCTGTTAGCTACCATGTCCACCAGGGAACACGGCACGTGCGACTAGTGGGTATTTTCTTCAACACCTCCCCACTTAGGCCTATTATTGCCTCAGTCAGCTCCGTGACCGCTATGTCGACACCTGCAATGGTATCGCCCTGGACATACATTGTGTCAACTCTGCGCTTTAAGAGGGTCTTATATCTTTCCCAGTCAACACTTTTGACTGAGAAACTTTCTAGGTAAGTGGGACATGGCTTGGCGTCCCATGCAACTTCGAAAAGTATCGCCTTGTGATCACCAGTCACCCAGTCTACCGCGTTCCAACCGTGCACCCTGTCAACAGCAGAAGTTGTACAGAAGGTGACATCCAGGTTGTGTTCAGCGCAGTTTTCATTCCATATAAACGTCTTTAAATGTGCAAATACGTTCACTACACACAGATCGTTTGAGACAATACACTCCTCAAGTGCCTATGTTTAATAAAAAACAGAAAATAAAAATAAAAGTGACCTCTTTTTACACCCTATTGTCTCAACCTCTGGTAGGCTCTGTGCAGTAAATATTGAAAAGATAATTAATAATATAAATTAAGGTGAGATACCTCGGGTGGGCTCTGATTAATAGAAAACAGCAAAAATATAAATTGAGCGAAAATATTGAGTGGACTGTATATAATATAATGGTGAGCAAAATGAAAATTAAAATATTAATTATATGGATAAAAATGAATATATAAATAAAATTCAAAAATGGGTAGCAAATATTATTTATTATCTTTCAACAGGCAAAGGTGTAGCGCTTATCTTAAACGCAGAATCCTGGTTACCAGTGCTGGAAGACCATATGTACTTAGCCCATATCCAGGACAAGGGGAGAGGAGAAATAGGAATAAGGAAATAAATTTTATGTGTCTTTAACTCTTGTGTCTTGATTCATACACTGCTGCTTGGCTAATGATTGTAGATAATAATTAAAAGGGCTCCCAGAAGCTGCACGACAGAAAAACGGAAGTAACAACCATGTGATTTCACAATAAGCTCATGCAAGCAAATTCACTACTTAGAGTGCTGAATAACAACTTGCTTGTTCGAGCGTCACGAAGTGCCTGACTCAAGCGAGTCTTAGATAGTGACTAAGGGAGAGAGGTAAAAATGCATAGGTTATCCCGTCTCTACTCTTAGGACACAGCCTAATAAATTAGTAAATTATTAACAAGGTAGCACAATACCCTCCCCGAATTAAAATTATTGTACGCCGTTGGCGGCAAATTTAAATTTAGATTAAATACCGAATAGTCCGCCTTTATCGTCTAACGTGACATCGTGCCACATGGAGACCATGCATTTATGTCAGAGGCCACAATTACCTTTTTTCCCCTATTTTCTTGTAGGAGTTACGTCGCACGACCACTGACAGTATAGGCTCACCAGCATCAACTCAACGCCATTTGCGCAGTTTACAGCACATAAGCACAATGACTGGTGCTGTACTGAGGAAGACGCAATAGAGTGATGTCTGGATTGCACACCACGACAGCAGTTCATATCCATCCATCGCAGGAAGCGTGAACGATACGATGCTGCAAGCCCAGACCCTTAACGCTCGATTTGAACGCATAGGGCTCCTGGATTAATTAAGTAAGGAGGCAACATCAATGTCTCTCGAATAGATGATATCCCGTGTCTCGGCCATTACTGTTTTTGAGCGTTGCGCATTTAGCTGCAACACTCTTAGGTCACTGTTCGCAAAATTACGGACTTTGCGATTATTCCATAATCGCTGTTGGCCATTTGGTAGTCAGAGCGTTCAGGTATGCTGGGCATTTCGGGCTCTTCACAGAGTGACTGTGCGGCTTGCGGAACGCCTTACAGGCGGCACATGCCGGGGCTTCGGCTTTATTTAGGCATTTTTCATAACTATGTCCTTTAGTGTCAGTGTCCGCAAGTGAGATCTTTTTCTTTACAGTACTTTGCCACATGCCCATATTACACTTATAACATCGTGACGCCTGATTGTGGTCCATCACATTACAGCGGTTCCACTCTATGTAAACCCTGTCACTAGTTAGGGTTCCCTTCTTAAGAAGCTCGCGCATCTTTGGGGTGATTCTACTACCCAATTTTGTGACCCGTTTTTGCTCTTACCTGAATTAGCCAACACTCAAAAGGAGTCCTGGAAGCCAGGTTTTGGCCACATATAGCTTTCATGATCCTCACGTCGTCAAAGTCGCTCGGCACATCGACAATTATCATTTTCGGAAGCCTTTTCTTTGGCAACTCAGCCTGGAGACGGTTTTATTTATATATTATTATTATTCACACACTCTAGGCCACCGTACCTAGTGATAGCGCCAAAACCAGTGCCTATGGTTACTTGGCTTGGCTTATATAGAAGCAAGTGCTTTTGTTATATAGAGACAAGAAACGCCGATTAGGAGGGTACAGAACCGACACCGCATTAACAATAAGGTTTGGTAAAAAAATCAACGAAAGTGCGACTTTACTGTATGGTATCTTCATTTTCCGCGATTTTCTTTAAACTTGGTATACTATATAATAATACAAATGCCTATCACTTTTGTTTGAAACATTTTTCCAGGAAAATTGTTTATCAAGAGATTCTGGGGGCGCAGCAACTCAAATCTTTTCTCTTAGGTTTCACTTCAGTACAAATATGCCTACCTACAAAATATGAAGGTATATTAAATCATTGTTAGAATTTAAAATTTGAAAATTACTGTTTAACTAGAAGTACGACTTTACTGAATAGGTATTTTGATTTTTCTCTAAACTTGAGTAGTAACTTTTATCACTTATATCTGTGCATTAAATTTTAAATTTTATGTGATCTTGTTCAATGTTACTGGGGCTTTCTCTTGAACTACATACACTGTAATCACTTCAAGAAAAGTCGTGTGAGTGTTTCACACCAGATTTTTTTTACAATTGTCACCCAATTTAGATTTTGATAAAATTACCTGATCTTAACAAAACTGAATGGCCATGTAACAAAACTCGAGTAACTATGATTGGGTCTGCAGAACTTGAAAGGTATCAGAGATATTTTCCTTGATAGCCTGCTCCACGGTGGTCATCGACCGTTTTTAAGCGTTCATGATTTCTGGATAATGAGTGTGATAACAGAGACTTGCACAGAGCAAAATCAGCTTACACACTGTTTTGTTATGGCTTACTAGGTTTGTTTTCTGTTTGGCAGGTCTAATGAGGAGACAAACAGGTACAGTATTTATAACAATCTTCAAGGATCTTTTACTATAATCCTAAAATGGAACAGCACGAGATCCAATAGGGTATTATAAACATTCATTCTGACATCCCTTTTAAGATCACAAAAAAAAAAAATCTTTTGGGATACTTTGTGCAAAACAAACTACAACATATCACACTACAAGTGTCCGTCTGCATGAATAATAATTAGGGTATTGGATAGGGAAAAATATCTGCAGTCTGTATGTTGTATTGGTACAGTATATTCGTAGGGTGGAACCAAGGATGCTACCTGTGGGAATCCTAGGAGGACAGGAGTAATCGGATCACTATAAAATGTAAACATATCAAATCAAATTTGAATAAATCTCTCATTACTTTTATATTATTCTCTGTTAATACATAACATATGACAATACACAATATATTTATAAATTCAGTTTAATACAGTTTGATTCCAACAATAATTATAACGTGTTCATTAATTACAACTTTCATATACACAATTTCACCTATAAATTTAATCTCCACTATATTTGGTACAGTAAATTATTCTTTGTCATTTTTTTTTTTTTAATTTTATTATAGTGGAATAATCAAATATGACTCATAGAGAGGAACAGAAAAATATTGGAGTATATAAACTTTAAGCATTCAAATAATATAATAATATTAATTATAGAAATAATTTTTACATGATAACAACTTTATTACATATATTTTATACATAATCGTGGTCATTACATGATAATTAACTGCATTAAAAGTAAAAAATATCTGGAATGCTTAATTATACAACTAAATAATATTAATAAAAGAAATAACAATACAAAATAGGTATGCTATTTGGAAAAAGATGGTACACTATCGGGTATTACAATTTCACCACCATATTAAAGAGATTTCAAGCATCCATTACTTTTTTTCTTGATTTTATTTATTATCTTTAACTTTTAACTTTTTATTTTATTTTTATTTTTTATCTTTTAAATAATATAATTATTTTTAAATAACACGATCTTTTTTGTTTATTTATTTATTTATTTATTTATTTATACAAACACATTTATAAAAGGCAAGTGAGTTTGGCGGTGAAGGACGCACTAGGGCTACTTGATAGCAGCAGTATCTCTACATGCCGTAGCCCTGGTAAGGCATGCCAGGAGTGGTATAAGTGTTTGGATAAGCTGGCGAGAATCCCGGTGCCATCATACCTGGGCCTGCGGTCAACATTAGTTGTGGTTCAGCTGTTTAACAGAAAATAAAGTGAATAGCTTTATACAAATCGGGTGTGAAACACATATACAACTTTCTCTTACTTCTGTTAATACAATTATTTAGAAAACTACATTTTTTTTTTAAACTTCAAACTTTACTAATTTGTCGTAACATGAATATAGGGGTGATGAGGACATACCAACCCAGGGAGCAGGTCGAGTTGTCATTGCATTGTAAGCCCATAAGAGCGTACTAATAATATTGAATCAACAAATAAAATTGCGAATATAACGCCACAAATTCCGCGAAATTATTAATTTTTTTTTTTTTTATAAATGTTTCAAATAAAAGAGATAGGTTTATTTCTGTGCAGTCTGAACAAGCACTTGTTTAGAATTGGTGTGGCGCAGCATCCACAGTGTGTGCTGTGTGATGTGTGTGCCACATCGAAATTTGCCCAGCTTGGAGGACGTTCACTGCGGGAGCAAGGATTTGGATGAATGCTCAAGACAAGCAGCTATATACTGGGCACGAAGGCATACGGCCGATGTTGCTAACGCGCCGGCGAAGGAAAAAAAAATCTGTGCAGTTAGCATTCCAAGTTTAAAGGAAATCCTTATAGTTATTTTCGAATTCCAAAAACCTATTCTGTAAATCGGCACTTCTGGTATTCCAATTTTCTTCAAATTTGGAATTCTAACAATGCTCCTAAATACATTATTATTATTATTATATAGGCGGTAAAACCATATATTGCATTGAAGTGGTACTTCAGAGGAAAGAAGGGCATTACTGTTATGTCCTTCTACTCATTACTGCTAAAACTATTTAGAAAATTACTATACGTTTAGTGAAAAACAATCATTTTGGAGAGGTTCTTTTAATTCTGCCTTAAATTAGAAAGATTTTCGGCAAGTGGTTCGAAAATTTCAAAACAGAAATTATAGTGCAAGCATATAATTATGTTATAAATATGAGTGACTGGGAGGTGATTTTCTATAAAAACTTATTTCCGGAACGTTTAGGTGATGATTGTAATTTCTTTGGTGTCTACAATTCCGAGTTGGATTTTGAATTCACATAAGAATTACAACTTAGTATGAAATTAACAAAAACGAATAAGGCAACCGGACCAATATGGAAACCTTAGACAAAAATTAATAATATTGTTTATTTTACTGTAAAAGCTCTCCATTTAAGGGACGCTCTCAAAGTTAAGTACTCAACAATTTAACATTTATTAAGTTGTATTACCTGTTAATCGTCAAGAAGTTTGTTATCTTTATTTCAATATTTTTCCATCCATATTTTCATTAATTTTCTTTTCTTATTACAAAGGTAAATCGATTTAGTTCACCTCAATATTGTATATAGATGCTTTTTTTTTAAATATTTAATAGAGAGAAAGCGAAAGACAGAAGAAGGAAGTTTCCATTATTTGAAATATTCTGTTATGTTTATTAAAAAGTAATGTATTTATTTTTTATGTTTGTAATCTGTAGTATTGTTGTAATATTTATGTCCTAGGGTTAAACTTCAACTGTTATGTACTGTCTGTATTTAAACAGTTAATAATAAAATACAATAATAATAATATACGTATATATATAATTTCGAAAATTTGACAAGTTTGCAACCCTTTCAAAGTAAACTATACTAGGAACAGAAAGTAAAAGCAGTAACATAAAATGAGGGGTTTAGAGCACAAGGGGTATAAGTTGCATATACATTGTGTTGCACTTATATCCCTTGTGCTTTAGACCCCTCAAATGAAATCTACATACGCATCATCATGGGTTTGTGATCTTGTTCAGCTCTCTCTTCAAGCCTCCTTGCTTCCGCCTCTTCTAACTTGTCCACCTATGAGAAATACAGTTCACATAATCTCAAAAAATCAATCCCAGAATTGTTTATATCCATAACTGATTTGATTACAATTTTCTAGATTTCTGTTATTTCTAATATTGTAAAAACAGAATATAAGCTTACTTTAGTTATATATTCTCTTATAACTTGAATAATATATGGCATAGCAAAATCTATAATATTGTGTCGCCACGCAAGCTCCAAAATTACATCAGGATGAAGCAGATCATAACACTGAAACAGGCATGCTGCGAAGCAATCATGATTTCCTTTATCTAAGAACCAAGCTAGAAGATCCTCCGCAACCTCTGAACTTTTCGATTCGGCTGCATATTCCATCGCATCCTAGTGAAAAAAAGGGGAAGAGAAAAAATGAATTCATCGTCAAACTTATTTATTATTTTTTAACTTCTTAATCCATTATTCATTTAATGTATTTTCGCTCTTTACCTTGAAAAGTCTGTCTTTCTTACAAAGTTGAACACTTTGTTTCCATCTATTATTTCCTTTATATAGATAAGCTGCAATTCTTCTAAACTCTATTAATTCATGTTTCTCTAATTTTTGAGCAAGGACAATATTATCAAAATTATCGAAAGCATCAATTGATGTCCTCACTCCCTATAAAAAAAAAAAAAATACATCATTAAGTAGTATTCATATAAACAAGACAAAACAAAAAAAGTTTGGTGTGATACATTTCAACAGCAGCGGCCGCTCTAGGGACGCCATTTTGACTGTGTGAGAAAAATATTGATGTGTTAAATACTCAATTAATAGAAAATTTCACATATCGATTTTTTCGTTAGCTAAAATTTACAGTGCGTAGCGTATTATATTGTTTATGTCTAAAAGCTAAAAATATTTACACTATTATTAAAAAATTAACGCAGAATTTGTAATGTATGATGCTTGAACTTGTTTGAGTATGTATATACTTCTCTAAAGAGAATAGCATTATCACGCGAGTGAGCGCTGCTTCAGCTTGTGTTTGAACATGCATAGACCTGCTTAAAAATATAATATATATGTTACCGGCAAAGAATCAAATTCAGGCATTCTATACAATGCCTAGGGATTTTATATAATACCATGCGTGGTTTATACTCAGATACCAGATTAATATCATGCGTGGTTTGTACTTAGATACCATATTATATTTTTTATGATAAATTTTGTGAATTTTAAAAATATTCCTATTATTCATTTGTAGGGGAAAATTCTATTGTAGTGTTTCAGTATAATAAATCATGGTATTGTATTCCAAATGGTATTTTAATAGTTCTGGTACTTTGAGCAAAATAATTTAACTTTCAAATAATTACTATTAAAATATATTTCGAAATCGGGATGTAATAAAATAAATGAGGGCTCGTCCGGGATGAATTTCATACTTTGCCGGTAACATATATATTCTTAAGGGGCGGCAATTTGTCTTTTTGTCCGGGGCGACGTAACCGCTAGAGCGGGCGCTGACAATAATTAATTCCTGAACCAAATTTAAGTTATAAATAAAAACTATAAATACCTGGAAATCTTCTTCTTCAATAAGAAGATTGTTTAAAGCTTCATTTATTGCTTTATTATTTAATGACTGTACAGAACGTAGATACGGTTTAACAAGTTGCAAATGATTCACCTGAAAATGAGAAATATATTATTCACTATAGTATACCTAATATTTTTTATTAAGAAAAAGCTGGGAGGGATCATCAATTCGTCAATTAAATATTTTTTTTTAGTAAATAACTAAGAGATCTTACAAAACAAACTAGTAGTCATTTAAAAAAAAAAAATCTGGTTTGATACACTCACACAACTTTGTCTTACTCCAGTTTTCAAAATTGTGATTGACCAATTTTATGGTTAGTATACCAAATTTAATGAAATTCGCAAAAATTGATAAAACTGTTCAGTAAAAACGCACTTCCGGTTTACCAATTTTCTTAAAATTCGGAATTTTGGTAATCTATTTATTTCTAATTAATTTTGTTTGGATGTTAGATTTGTATAATCAAGTACGATAGCAGCTCAGAGAAAAACACAACCCAACCCCTCTGCCAAAAACCCCCTTAAATGACATTACCGAAGAAATATTACAAATAAAAGTAGCTTTTTATATGAGTAGTTCATATTCCAAGTTTAAATAGTTGAAATCGATCTAGAGAAAATAACACAAAATTGACAAATACTTCCTAGTAAAATACACACTTCCGGTCATCCGATTTTTTCAAACTCGGAATTTCAAACAACATATTTAATTCTAATTAATATTATTTAGATAATAGAAATGTGTAACAGACTGAGATAGCACTGTTTCAAATAAAAGTTGAAGCTCTTTGTATCTGTAGTTGATGAGATAAGTTTCAAGAAAATCGTTGGAGCCATTTTTGAGAAAATCGCAAAAAATTTAAAAACCATTAGTCAAGTTGAACTCCCGGTTGATGAATTTTGATAGACAACCTACTGTCGGATATCCAATGGTGATATCTAAACGTAATATCAAGTTTGAACTTCCTACGATTTTTCGGTTTGAAGTATGCTGTTCATATAAATACATACACATACACATACACACACCACCATTTTCTAAAAACCACTTTTTTGGACTCAGGGGACCTCAATATGGAAATTTCCGGAGAAAACTCGATAATGAAAATTTAACATGATTACAATACTTCCTCTTACTAGGAGTAAGGGAAAGTAAAAATATGTTGCATGCTAAAAAAAAGAGCTAGATTTGGCTCTTAACATTATTACTTTACAAATTTCGTTTTTATTTAGGACAAACATATCTGGTCTGCTATCTACATGTATAGCACTGTAGTTAGCTGTCTGAGAATCATACTTCACAAATCTGCCCGGCAATTAGCATTTGTCCTTGGAATTTCTTAACAGATATGTGACGCAAGCACATCTATAGAAAACTGCATTTAAACATTGAAACGGCATTTTATTAGAAGAACGCATTCTAAGTTTTCCCCAGATATTCCCTTAAATCAATTTTCTTAAAAAAAACTATCCGAAAGATAGTAAAGATTTGTAAATTTAATGTAGTAATTATAGAGTCTTAAAGAAAATCGTTGGAGCCTTTTCTGAAAAAATTCAAGAAAAGAAATTAATTAAAATGGTAGATCCAGTGGTAGTCTCATTTGGACTGAAACTTTCTCTAAAAATATGTAGAGTTTGTCACTATATATATTTTGGTGGCAACTCCATTTTGAAAATCTGAAGTACATGCAAGTAACACATTATTGTGGTATATTATGTATAATAATGATTCGTAAGAGGATACTTCTGTTATTTATTTCCATGTTGTTGACAACCTAGGTTGAGCTTACAATAATCAGCTGTTCAACCACCATTCATAATAATTATTGTGCTATATTTCTGTTATTCCCAATATATTTCATCTAACTTATATAAACGTAATATGCTTATCTCCTTTTTCAGAACATAAAAGTAACTAACCTTGCTAAAGAAATTAACTGCCCTAGTGTGGTCCATACGTGGTGCCAAAACTAGTAATATATCGTTGAGTAAGAGTGGTTTGTAATCCAAATAAAACTGGATAGCTTTGTAATATAATTCAATATTTGCCACCTAAACATAAATTAATAAAATAATTAATATAATATTGCCAATGTACAATTATAAGCTTATACCACTCATAAAATCTATTTTTACGAAAAAATAGTTACAAATAAAAATTCATATATTTCCAAAATAGACTAAATAAAAAGAATTGGCGCAACAGCGATGAGGGTGAAGAAAATTTTTTATGAGGAATATATTTAGTATGTAGAGAGTGTCTGCCATGTCTCTGGCATTCAATTGCAACTAGCGTCCACTCCAACTGAGTTTCTTAATATTGTTCACCAAGCTGGGTAACACCTTTGAAGCCTCACCGGGAATCGACCTGATACCACTCGCACCAATGAATAAAGCGTTGGCTATTGGGCTATGAAAAATCTAATTATTAAATAGAGTAAAGAAAGCCACTGAAACAATCTAAAACAAAGGATCAAAAATATTTCTTTTAATTGATCATTACAACCGTTACTTTGCTTGTGATATAAACTAACAAAAAATACCACAAATGCAACACCAAAACATATGTTTCAATAAAATACCATAAACATTACTTGTTTTTATAAGAATTGGAGAAAATAGAGTAATAAACTTGTGATGTACAAAATGGAACATGGTACTTTTCAAACGATCCATAAAGCATCTAGCATGTTGGCTACAAATATCTCGGGGAGTATAATAGAGCCATTTAGGCTACATATACATCTATGTTCGATTTAGGGCCTCTACTGAAAGATAATATAAGATTAGATTCGTCTGCATTTACAGATATGTTTGAAAGTTCAAAGGAATCTGTTCATCTAGTTTACGATTCAATGCAGCCAATAAGAACATCAAAGACAATATTAGCTTTTTTGGATTGAAATGTCCCAAGTCCCAATGTCCCATGTGGAAGAGCAGATTAAATAACAACGTGTAAAAGCTCATCACTCCTGGCAAATGTTAAAATACTGGTATTCCATAGTGGATGACATCTGTTGGTATTTGAAACGCGGATTCTTCGCAGAAACTAGGATCCTGTGCTAAAGGGGATATGCTGGAGACCAACCAAAAGAGTTGTAACGGTCAGGAAGACATGATATAAGATGGGCCGGACACATAACTAGATTGAACCATTAGAAGAAAAACCTTTAGTTCTGAAAACTAGGCAATTCAGACCCTTGGAAATAAAGACATGCAATGCTGGACACTTCGACGAGACTAGAATCCACAACAATGGGCTGTAGCGCCTTTGAAAGATTAAGAAAATAGTATTATAAGCAACTGATCCAATGAGATAAATTTTAGAAATATTACCTTAGTTATGATATCTTTGAAATGTCCTTCTCGCCATGCTTCTGTCGGATGATTCATCATAGCAGAAACAGCGTTGTCATACTCTTCATACTTATCATATAAGAATACTAATTCTGCCCACAAATGAGCCTGTTCAGCAGCACGTAATACCTACACAAAATAACCATATTTAATGCGTTACTTACTATTTACTATATAGATTAAGAGCTACAAAATTCATTGTCTTTGTTGTTTTGTTTGAGTCAACTTACTTTAGGAATATTGACTCTGGACCAGAAAAGTTCCAAATGCTCTCTCATTTTTGCTGGTTTATATTTAGAATATAATATCGCAAGTTCTGTGAACATACCCATGTGGGCTCTTTCTAATCCCAAAGCAGCTTCTAAAAGATTGATTAATTCTTCAAAATATCCTCGATCCTGAAACGAAGTTTTAATTTAATTGAAAGCTTATAAATAAAGCCATTATAAACGTCTATTTTTTTGTTGCGTCAATTTGCTTGTTTAATGTTTCATACATATCTAAGACTAATGGCTCTTTCACCCTCTAATTGGGCCAAAATCTAATTTGCTCTTAATTTTTGCAACTGCAAAGCCTATTACTTGCCAGAACATGTAGCGCGTAACTTTTTGAGAGCCTGCATTGAAATTGCAGGAGCCTTCTTGGAGTGGCTCTGTAGTGGGATCTAGGCGAATAGCAAGGAATGAAATACTTGGGAAATCATTAGGGATGACTTTGCTCTTTTTATTATTATTATAGAAAGGCATTATTATTATAGGGTTATCAATATTATTATTAAAGAAATAAGAAGAAAGTGAAGAAAGTTCTGGAAACCCTCCCAGGATTGAGACAAGCTAAGACTTGCCTGGGCGGTTATAATCAGAAAAGATCTGAATCGTTGATCAGTTAAATAAAAATAGTCTTCATGTGCTGACGGGTTTCCTAACGGGGCATTGTAAACTCAGAGGGCACTGAAGATGCTGGGCCTAGAACACAATAGCATTTGCAGATTTTGTGGGGAGCGCACTCCCTTACACCTCTTAACGGACTGCAATGCTATCATCCAGAGAAGATTTGGAAGCCTGGGTAGTTATCAGACGTTAGAAGAATATCCCTCCCTAGAACCTTTCCAGATCCTAAAGTTCCTCAGAGATCTTAATCTAGAAGGATGTTGTAGTTGAGTAGTCTCACCCATGGCTCTAGTGGGGTGGCACAATGGACCCCCAAGCTCTTGAGGTTAGTTCCCATCGAACCCATTTCAAATGCATAACAAACCTGGAAACCTTGGAAAATGTGGTTAAAAACGTCCAAAAAATGGACAAGTTTATTATTAGCTTTTGCCTAAATTACGAAAATTTCACCAACTGGGTCTACTTATAGACCCCAGCGGGCCTAGTTAGACAGCATAGAAAGCTTATAAATGATAAATGTTATGTGGATCTGACAAGTAACAGTCTTTATAGGGTTATCCAGGAGAAAGGGAAACGTACTGTACCTGTTGCGTCAGGGTGAAGGGCTCGTTTAGGTGCGTAGCAATTTCAGAAATAAGAGAAAACTAATCCCTAACCGACACTTTTAAACTCCAGGCTCTTGTCTGATTAAAAAGAGGAACTGGAGTACAAAAAGGAATGGATGTATATGTGAAGAGGAAAGGCCAAAATTAACTAGTAGATCTATTGTGGCTCCCTTGCATATCTTTGTAGGTACATTATACAACCATCTGTAGAAAGTACAGGAATACACAGGTGGGAACCTAAAACTGTGTAGTGATGTGGTATATTAAACCTACTGGCAAGTTTTAGAGATGTTCCAGTGGAAGGGGAAGTCTATGGGGACGTACACTTCCCAGAGGGAAACTGCTAGAGATAGTTTAGCTAATAATATACCGTATTAAAAAGTTTTACTTTCTTACTTGATAATAGTTAATAAGATCTTCCAATTCATCTGCATGTACAACAATGTGTAGACCACACATCTGTGCCAATCGGAATTCTTCACTATCGACACACGCAAAACAAACTTCCTTCCACGTTCTAGTGCTAAAATTTTATAGGGCACAATTAATAATAGATACAGAAATGCAATGTTATTAACTAAAATAACTAATCATGTCCGAACCTGTTCGCTTTTCTAGCACTGTCTACAGCTCCTTGGAATTCTTTCAAATGAACCAATGTGATGGCCAGTCTAGCAAAATTTGACACATTGTTATACAATAGTTTTGCAGGCTCATACATTTTATCATCAAAACACCTATCACCGATCTGAAATAAACAATTTTATTCATGATATTTTTAATCGTGGACACATTTCTAAACATTAAGAATATGTAAAGAAAATCTTTATCTTTTTCTATCTGAATTTATTTTTAGGCTGTAACAGTGTTGAACATTACAGATAGAGAAAGTATTGATATGATAGTAAACATTGTACGTCATTACTATAAAATTTTAAATATATTTTTTATTTTATGTATATATATTTTTTAAATTAAATATTAAATTTTAAATACAAAATAAAATGGTTGGAGCCATTTTCGAGAAAATCACGAAAAACTGAAAAAAGTAACTAGTCACACTTCCGGTTGATGGATTTTGGCCGTAACCTTCGTATCAGATGCGGTGGTAATTCCTAAACGGAATATGAAGTTTGAGCTTTTCGTTCTTGAGGTATTCTAACTCATACGCATACAGACACCACTTGCTAAAAAGACTTTTTCGTATTCAGGACCTCAAAACAATTATTTCCGACGAAAATTTAGTACAATGGCTATCTCTTACCAGGAGTAATAGTAAGTAATAAGCTATAAAATTTTCTTACAACAATAAGTGGTGAAGTTACAAACGATATATATATAAATCACTTTCTGAATATATATGAATGATAATGTATATAATATTATCTAATATTACATATATATATAAATCACCTTCTGAATATCAGCATGATTCGGACCAGAAATAAACTCTTCCAGATCTGCTAATCTATTAGTGCGGGCATATGCGTAAATTAGTTCACTCTCTATGTAAGATTCGCGTGCTTTCTTTCTTGCCATTTGCAGATATCTAACGAGATCTTCCCAACTCTCTGAAAAAATGATTATGTGTGCAGAATAAGTATTCGAAATAGAAACAGAATAGAGAATTGATACTCCTCTCAATTTCACTTTTTGATGACCCCACCTGATTTATGGGCAGTTAGTACAACATCGATATAAGCTGAAGGATCATCAGCTTTGATAAATGAATCAATAGCTTCTTTTACCAGACCATGTTGAAGCTGGGCTTTAGCCAATTGACTCCATACGGCTGGTTCATTACAACGTTCAGCGAATTCGTATGCACGGTCAAGATTATTTACATTTTCAATTAGTACCTACAAAGTTACATTAAAATAATAATTTTGAATTATAAATGAAATTTCTAAACCTGAAATGTAATTGTAATTTTGGTCACTCACCTGAATAGCAGATGTGTTCACATCAAATTTCTTGAAAATAGCAAATGCTTCTTCATAAAGTTGGTTATTTATTGCGATGTTAGCAATATCTGGTGCATCATAATTATCTAATCTATTGATATATTCCATCACTCGAGAACGATCAGCTTTAATTGCCGTCAATATCAAAAGGTTTTGTAAATTCCTAATTAAAACCAAAAATAACATTAATAATTTAACAATACAAATTAGCGTATTTCAATAAACAATAAATATACCTATGATCACTGAATACTGAATTGTCCAAAACAATTTTTTCAAGTAATTCAATTAGTTCATTAGGCAGATCTGCTGTCATGAAAGCTTTAACAGTAACTGAAATGTCCTCTGGATCTTGTGTTTCCGATAAAGCTGTTTGAACCACCTAAACAAAGTAGGAAGAGTATAATATTAGTTCAATAATAGATCCTGAAGTTTTTACAGCACCAGATATTCAAGTTATTGTAATTAATTTTCCTTTATTCTTAAAATAACCCCAAAGCAATGATATCTAGGAAAAAAATGATCAAATGTGCATTAAAAAAAGAAGAAAGAAACAGCAGATCGAATTAGTGGTCAAACAAAGTTGGTGCCTAGAGCGGACTCCTGAAATTCCAAAAAAAAGAAAAGAATTCTGGCCCCTGAATTGATTCTGCCAGTAAAATCTAATAGGAAAATATACCAAGATAGTCGCAGTTTAAAGTTAAATTAAACTCTGTAGAAGTATATGGAAGTGTCAGCCTGCTTGATGCTTTCCTGTTCTGTGGAACCAACCACACTGTTTATAGCAAAAGCAATTTACTTTAAAACATAAAGAAATAAGTTTGAAATCAATGGATTTAAAAAAAAAATCTAATTAGTGGATTTTTCCAAAAACGTTTTCTCCTTCTTCTGAACACGATCAAATATATTTATCGTTGTATTATATTGTATCTGAATTGATTGAATTTTTTCATTCTGAAAGTTATTTTATTGTAAGAATGAAGAGTAACGTTTTTCTTATCTTTTAGTAGTAACCATTTACATATTGTCGATAAATTATGAATTTTCATCACTACTGAGATTACACTCTTGTAATTAATTATAAACTATAAGCTAAAAGGAATTTGATAAAACAAATGAAAACAAAAATTAAATACTAAAGGGCAGCTGGATCCAAGAAAAACTAATCCATGACTAAATACTGAATGTTCATGACTAACTGCTAAATTTACAATAAAAGTGCCAAACTTTTACACATTCATTGACTGATTTAGGCCCATATATGTATGTCCCTTACTAGAAATAGATAGAATAATTATCGCAGCGAAATCAATGTTACTTCTCCCTTCAGAAGCACTTCCGAACCCACGTTGTACCTAAAGCTAAATTGTTGTGCCTATATATAATATAGATATCACTGAGAATGTGATTAAATATTACGGCATACAATCAATTCGACTTTAACAAAGCATTAATCTGACACCTTGTAATGCATAAACCTTAAAATTCATGTCGTAAATGTCATTCTGTCCATGTCATTCGTTACCATCCATGTCTCTCTCTGATACTTATATATCGTTAACATTTTTTGCTATTCAAATTTACTCGGTGGGAGTATTTCAATAATTATTATTGATATATATATATTCCTTTTTATATATTAAATAGTTTATACATAGGATTATAGAGTTTGTTCAAAAGAAAGTTTTCTTGAAAAAAAATCAGAAAACAAAGTTCAAAGCAACTTCATATACTATATGACAGCATTTGGATACACTGTGGAGATTCCTTATTAAACTGAAAAACAATGGTATATGGCAAACTGTACAACTGGATAAAAACTTTCCAACCCTAAAGGATGTAAGAAAACAATCGCCGTCGATCGTACTGAAATATAAGAAACAGCACCTGGATACCGTCCAGCTTTCCATGTGGTATCTATCACATTGCACAGTAGGCTGAACTGATCCAGAATAATTCGCGAAGCGAGGAACATCTAGAACTATAACTTCTTAAGCAACTAGCTAGTGTGAAATGGGGTGCCTCTCAAAAGTGCTCGTACTTGCGTATACAACACTGACCAAACCCGCAACTGAAAACGGACGAGAGCTTCTCGTTACTGCGGCCAAAACTAATGTGACCAAGTTGAATACCGTGCCGATTAATGCCTTGAGAATCATCAAAGGAGTCGCCGAGACCGCTGAACAAAGCTGCACATGTAATTGCAAATATAGAGTTTCATACTCAAAATAAGGGAAAACCGTTTTTTTTTCTTGGAAGGAAGCTGTTGAGATTGAACAATTGCAATTTTTGAGTAGAATTTAAGTATGTTCTCTTAAAGACATATTAAAAAAGGAAGAGCAGTTGGTCCAAAAATTGGGTTAAATGGCTGTCAATTCATTTAAGGTATCCTGCTGATAATTGGCACCGTTATACGATGGGTCAGCAGACAAAGACAAAACGAACCAAAGATTTTTCTTGAAAATATCTAAGAGTGAACATTAAACTGCGAGTTTATTGGCATGTTCTTCTTAGGAAACTGTTCTTTGACATTACTGTTGCTGATATTACAAAAAAATCTTAAGATCGGTTTTTCGCTTGTGAATCGTACACATAGACAAACCAAATCTAGAAAAATTATCTAGAAATTCATGGGGCCTCAAAATGGTGTTCCTGTCATGAACTCACATTTCGAAAATTCTATTTCGATTATAACTCATAGCAAAGAGAAAATAAAAAAAGGCAAGTAGAAATCTTTTTGAAAAAATATAAAACAGGTAATTTGCAACGAATTATGAGGCGCGTTTTTAAAGTAAGATCCGTTTTGAAATGAAAAAAACCATCAGATAAATATTATTTGTTATGATCAAAATATATCTACATTTACCTAACTTATTTTGCCACGCTGTTACCATTAACTTGCACACATTTCTGGTAGCACACGGTACAGACAACCAAAACGACTCTTAGACAACATCTCTTGACTCTCACTAGAAAACAAACGTCCACTAAACACATCACCAATTAAACCAATTAAACACATTATTAAACCAATTTGGACATGTGGCCTAGAACTATGGGGTTCAACCAAGCGTTCCAACTTCCATCGTATCCAATCCTTACAATCCAAAATCTTGCGAACTATACGCTCAACGCTCCTTTTTCTCTCTCTCCAATCGAACAATCCATAACGACCTTAATATCTCTTTCTTACCGGAAGTAATCAAACTCAGATATAAACAATTTCACAGCACTCTTTATCACACATTAATCCTCTAGCAAGCCCGTCGCTTATTATCCCGTACCCTACCAGATAAACCTCCTAGACGAATTAAACGCCAGTGGCCTCGAGACATTCTCTCTAGTGCCAGTGCCAGTGCTAGTGAATTATTGATTAGGAGTGCTACCACTGGGTAGTTTCTCCACTCGGACTTTATTAATTTATTTTTTTTTTGGCTCAGTATACACATTTACTTATGGCAAATAGTGCTGGTGTTAAATTTCTTAACCCATATGGCAACAGGAAAACTATCCTCTTTTGTAATATTATCTCCCCCCACCACATCATCATACCTTTTGCATAAGAACTATACCAAATGTCGTACGAGCTACATTATTTGTTTGTATATTTTAGACCGGGCGTACGAACTACATTATTTGTTTGTATATTTTAGACCTGGATTTTCGGCATAGGAAGCTTTGGCTATCCTAAAAGGTAACAGAGATGAGGAAGTATTTCGGATAAATTTTATATTCAGCCTCCTGATCCTGCCCTTTTAACAGAAAACTATTTTATCTGGAAATGAAGACGACCCGGGAAGTATAGACCACTTACCAGGGAGGCAACTATTAGCCCCGCTGAGATAGTAATTGCTAATTCCCGGTTTGGTGAAGATTATGATGACGTATTTTCAAGGAATTTATCTCCTTTAGATATACCCGGTCCACGGGAACCCCTTGTCACTTCTCCAGATATAGCGGTGTCTGTTCCAAGTAGCTATACTTCCTTATGGACAAGAAAAAGATTGAGACGGAAGCTGCTGCCAAAATGGACCTTAGGCAATTTTACCGAGGTTAATTTTCCCAATCAAGATTACTACCCCCCTAAAATGCAAAAAAATCACTTACTTATGCTGGATAAGGGGCTGTTTTTCGCGTTAAAAAGGTACTTCAAAAAACAAGAGAAAAAATATAACGATTTCACGGTCATTAGTCATTTCAAAATATAATTCGTTTAGAGGCGGTACGGGCCAAATGGAGGGAGGAAAGAAATGGTGGTGACCTATATTCACATGGCTAATAGACAACGCCTGGGGACTCTACACGAAGAAATGCAAGACTGGTCAACTAGACTTTCGCAGGAACATAGTAAAAACTTACATAACAATATATGCTACTACACGAAGGCACCCAGGGCTTTCTCAGAGCTTGACAATTCCCTCCAAATTAGTAGATGACATAAGATACGATCGCGTGGATCACTTTGTGGGGAATATTATTGAAAAAATGAAGCGCAGGAAAAAACTGCATATCAATTATTCGCACTATGTGCATGAAATGCAAAGCAGGTTTGTGCACTGGTTGTTTTGTTATTTTCACACCAAATAATGTTTGCAATTATTTAATCATAAACTGAAATATATAATTTAAGAATAATATTACTACAGAGATTACCTGTACATATAATTAATTTACGAATTTTTCAAACTTATTTTGATTCTATTATTATTATTATTATTTTTCATTAGCATTATTTTGTATTATAATCTTTATTTTTTGTTTGTGATAAAATATATACATTGTCTTAGTGATTGTTGTTATAATTTTTTAGCCTTCAATCATGTTAAGATTGGATGCCAACAAATAAAGTCAATACGCCTAGCTTTGCCATATGGCAACAGCCTAAAAATCTATGTTGCCGACGGAGTAGAATTTTTAAATATTTTTCCTATCCTATTTGATCAATTCTAACCTATCATTACGAATATCACCAAAAAATTAAGAAAAAAATAATTACGGGCGCTAATGGGTTAAAATAAAAAATTCTTGTAGGGAGTCACCAGACACTAAGTGTTCAGACACAACTCTACCGCCAGTGATCTGTACCAATGATTAGTTCCGTTCTTGTAATAGTCCAACACCGGAGACTCCTAGGGCGAGAAAATCTAAGGATAAAACTGTTTGGCTTCCGCGAGCAGCCCCGCTGCTATTAAGCTAATCCTGCACCAGCCCTAGACTATTTCTTTAAAACATTAAAAGAATGTAGAGACTGGATGCCAAATCAGGGCTTAGAACACCAAGCGAGCTGAAGTATGTGGTCAACCATTGTCAATATACAAAAGCACGTTCCACTGATCAGCAACCTACTGAGAGAACTTAGACACGCTCTCAGAAACACTTAAATTTTTTAAATAATAAATCATACTTATCTTATATAACTTTTTTCTAATTCCAAAACGGACCTTACTTCATAAAACAAGCCATGTATATTATTTGTAACTGCCCAAGCTGGAGTCCAGTTTTATGAAAAAACATTTACGTGGGACCTTGATAAACTATTACTATATTTAAGAATAAATTTTGAATTCAAAACAGACAAAAAATAGATAACTTGTGATGTCATCTGGTGATGTAGAGAAGAGTCTTGAACATTAACAGATAAAATGACATTAAAAACATTTATTAACACTGAATCTACATATTTATTTTCTTCAACTGTTTTTGTTTTATCTTACAATTGTCAAAAGTAAGATTAGCCCAAATTAGCAATTTTTAAGCATTTAATAATTTACTATCACTGAATAAATTGTGTCAAGCTCAAAAGAGGAGGCTCCAAAAGGGTCTAGTGTGTGAAAAATTCTGTGTGTCTACTAGTTGTGAGGACTTTTTCAAGGGGGCTAGTAAGGGGATAATAATAAATCATGCTAAAAATAGTAAGTAACGTCTAAACAAAGACTCCGGATCTGTACAACAAGGGAAGAACTGTAGCCTGAAAACGATGGAGTTACCAATGTAAAATTCACTGGCATCCTACGAATAGAATCTTCTTTTTTATAAATAGGAAGGAACTTGGTCACAAACAAGTGGGAAAAAAGGGAATAAACTGTCAATGTATCAGAAAATATTTTATAAAAAAATTTTTTTTAAATATACATTTGGGGGATGTATCAACTATCAGCGCTTATTCTCGGATTTATTAAAAACAAAATTTGGGAAATACATGGAGTCCCAGATACAAGTGATCAGCGCATATTCTCGAAGCCTGTACACGTAATTGATGCCTTACGGAAGTATTTGTATTTTAAAGACTTTTCTGAAAAAATTAATTTATCATAGTTTTGGAGGAAGCTGGTTAAACTTCCCCTCTAAACTGCCATGCATTGTTTCACCGCCTACATTAATAGTAAGAGCAACTAAACATTTTATAAAAATTCCAACTTTTAAGACAATTTGTCAATAGATTCATGAGAACTAACATAAAGTAGTGCGTGTGTTTAGAACCAGATTTTTTTATACTCAAATTCGATTTGTTTAGCTATGTATTTCTAGCAGAACGACAACAACAAGTCACTTTTCGTTGAATCTTTCACTACAATCTTTCAGTTCTTTCTTCTTAACTCCCTATTTAAAAATGTCTTCAAAATCAGAATTTTTAAACCCATTAGTCGACCTTATATTATATAGATGGTGGTACTGTAAATATATTGAAGTAACGCATTCATTAAAGGGAGGCCAAAACTTCCTTAAAATCAATTTTCTCGAAAAAATCAAATAAAAATGATAGCCCTAGATTTGTTTGAAGAGTTCTAATTTAAAGAAAATCGTTAAAAGCTAAAAAATAAAAACTGGTACTTTCGATGTCCGAGACCTGTTCATGTTACACTTACGCTCATTATCAAGTGTACTTCCTCCGACATTTGTTTTAAATTTTCATTCTCACACATTCACCAGTTATCAATCGTTTTCGAATTTAAGTACCTCAAAAATTTAGTTCCCGAAAAATCAATTCCGAAAATCTGATACGAAAGCAACACTTCTCTTCTTCCAACAAAAGTAACAAGAGAAAGCGAAAACATAATTACTTTTAATGCCAGTGGAAAGGTTTAGGGACGTGCATTAATTATTACCCTGAACGCGTTAAGCAACATCAAAAACTTAGCTCAGCTTTTGATAAATAACAAGATTGAATGTAGATTGAAATTATTTACTTTACTCCGATATGAGAAGGAAACGAATTAAAAATCAGTCCAAAAGGTTTCAGTTTAACCCAAGTTTTTGATTTAACGATCAGCCTTTTATCTCTGAATGAGAGCAATTATTTTGAATTGTTTACTTAAATGATTACTTATACATTATTTTTTACAATATTTAAGCAACCATTGACAGTTTTATAGACCTTTAGGGAAAAAGGATTAATGGAATTAACTTTCAGTGGACTTGTGAAATACCTTTTCAGGTCAGTGAAACGGAAGCCCCCTAAGTTATTCTCGAACAGTAATCTCCACACACCTTTCTCACCAGAGACATCAAAACGCTATACACCTGTGAACAAAATTCACTACTATGAAAATCAGTAACTTTTTTAACTATATTGTGACAATTACATCATTACATTATGTCTGCAGGAAGGATAATTTGGAACAGTTGACTGAGAACTACAAGTCTGTCTTACAAAAACAGATGGTATTTGTTTACCTCTTGCATAAACATCGGATGACAGGCAAAACTGAATCAAATAACCTAATATTTGGATTTGGAAAAGAAAAATGAAAGTACATTTATAGCAATGATCTTTTAGGCTTCCGCGAGCATTGAAATGCAAAACTTAGGTCTTCAGGTTGATTAGTGGTTGGTATAAAGACTCACGTTTCGTTCCTATTGCAACAGGTTTCTTTAGTATAGTACTGTTTTGATTACTAAATCCCAGACAGTGTTGACTGAAGTAGCCTATTGCAATATAGGCGAGTCGTCGTCGATTTATAACAAACCATTTTCGCTGTCTCAGCCCGAAGCTTAGGTTCTTGCAATTCTCCTATGGTTAGGAAGATGCGAAACTACGGTCCACATTTAGTTTTGATAAAGATTTCTACTTGCCAACAAACTACCTACGAGATATCAAAACACTGAATTAGGAATATTTGCCCAAATTCCCAACCTTTGATGAATACCTTACTGTACTAATCTCAAAAAATAAATACATTAATATTCTTGGGATCTAAAAAGCTTGCCTCATTGTATCTTTGAGCTGTCCCAAAGATATTACAGTGATAGAGGGTACTGTCTAACGAGTAAGGTGAATAAGGAAGATACTAGAAGTTGCAGGTCTTGGGTCACTGCAATGTGGACACGCCATACAGGGCCGAGCACAAAACCCTTGTCCTGAGGAATCCAATTACATTTTTGCAGAAGTTCGGCAAGTGTTCCACCGCTAAATGATTTTCTCTGGACATGTAGTGTTCATTTAAAAACATAATTTTCCTTCAGGCTTCGCGGCCATTATCAAAACATTTAGGTCTTCGGGTTAAGATCGCGTAAGTGGTTGGTTATAAACCAGTGTGTTTCAGCTTTAGAGGCGACATTACCCTGAAGAAGCCTATTGTAATACGGGCGAAACGTCGGTTTATAACCAACCACTAACGCGGTCCTGTGTTTTACACATTATTTTCCTCCAACAGAGTCATTTTTACACTACAGAGTCTCCTTTTTTATTCCAAAAAGGTAGTCAACGACACCTTTTCCGCTGGTTAAGTAAGAAACTTCTTTGGTTTTGGTGAAGAGGTAGGTTCAACGCTATTCCTTGAACGTTCGCTTGGTTTGGCTTCTAGCTGGTGATAGTAAACCCAAGGGTCAACCACTCTCATAATTCCCTGGGAATCAGTTCCGTTACCAATTAGTTCGTTTCAAAACATTACCAAAGTTTTCGAAAGCGTCAACAAGGCGTTTTTTCAAAAATGCAGCTGGTGTGGCAACTTCTTACAAACACTTTTGTGAAACTGCAAAACATCTACGGCGTTAGTCTTGTAATGCATAAACCGAAGTTCCATTTGGTGACATTTTAGTCCACTTATACACACTTGTAGTAAAAGACGAGCAATACCATACTCTGCTTTCTGTCGTCGGTGTGAAATTCAATGAGATTCACCCCTTTAATATTCAAAAAAAGTAGTGACACATTTTCTAATAGGACAGTCAACATAACATTACTGCTGTTGCCTTGTATGGATTATGCATCTGTACCATAGGTACTTGCCAATCAGTCTTCAAACGAACATTGCCAACTCACAGACAATGTGGTGTTAGGAATTTTTATTGCACTTTATGATTTTAGTTGGCTCACCATTAATAATGATACGCTGACTGTAACAGGCATGCTCGTTAATAACTTAATGGATCTTTCTAAGAAGTTGATGCAGCGACAAAAATACAAAGAAGAGGAGTTGCAGCAACAAAGAAGAGGAGATTACTGTTTATAAAACTGCAAAGATATATGAGACTGATTACCACAGAGTTTAATGAGTTGGGCTCAGACATTAAGACTGGATCGCTGTAATATATGTTATTTTGCAATTTAATAGATACTAGGGTTAAAAAGTAGACAAGGCTGGTTTTTCTATAAATATCACACCAAGAATGGCTTATTCCAGTGAGGCTTGGGTGCGGTCAAGAGATGATAAATAAGTGTTGGTTGGGAAAGACCTCGTGAAAATTTATATCCAGTCCAGGAATAAGATCGATGGAGAATTAGGTCTTAGGATAAGGTGTCTTATTTCGTACAAAGTTGCCCGTCTACGAAGGAGTTGCACGGCTATATTTATAGTAAAACTATAAACCTGATCTATTAGTTGCCTTTTGAAGGGGTTATTTTCATGCAGTACTTCAGCCCATAATTCCGGATCTCTTCTTCGTACTAAATACCTAAAAGAAAATGGAACACAAATTAACAAAAAATCACAGAAAAACAAATGATATTCGAAACCAGAAGACTAAATTACCTGGCTTCAGATTTAAAGAGAGAATTATCGTTGCATACGTTTATTAGCTCCCGATCGCACTGACCCCTCTCGTACGCCATGCAAGCTAAGTGGGGATCCCTCTTCTCACAATATTTTCCCACTACCCTACTATCGTAGAACTGATTCTCTCTAAAATGACATTATTATTTTAATAATAATTTAAAAAAAGATATAATATTAATGTGTATAATCAATCAACTTGAAAAATAAAAACTTACTTCAGGAATCTTTCTGGATTGTTGTTTGAATCAATATAAATTTTTGCAAGTGCATTATGTGTGGCTGGTTCAACAGATCCTTCATGTACTCTTGTTTCTAACCATGGTAATAACAATTTAAGCCTATTTCTTTTTTCAACTTCTGCAACAAGTTCTTCAGTAGAAAATTGTCCACGTACAACCATCATGAGATTCTTAATTATATCTTCGGAACAATCAACGTCAAGAAGGCCACCAATAACAACTGGCAAACGAGATGGATTTACCTGAATAAAAAAGAAGTTAACAATTAAATATAAATGTCAAATGTACCACCATTTAATGCCTACAAGGAAGGAATTTGGAGGTTACTTTCAAAAATATTTTTGCACTTGACTTGATATTGTAGATTCTATTATGGATAGCTGCAGAGAGAGCTTATGCGCCCCTTTAACTTAATCCGCAAGTTGTTTTCACATGGTGTAGTGTAGTCCGGGAACTCCCTATTTCTTTCCTATTCACATATTCATTTTCCTGCCCACATAGTATATGCACCAGTGGTGTTTGGTACTTTATTAAATCTTCATTGAGTGTTGCCAAGATAAATCAAAATTTTACCAACAAAGAAAGAGAAGCCACCTAATTTCGCCTTCATCATTTCCTGCAATTATATTGTCCCTTGATCGACATGAGCTGGAAAGTAGTCAGATACCGCTGACCTGAACTGCTTGTGTGCCAAAAATTACCGCACGTGATAATGCTTACTTTCTGATGCTGGTCAGAAGTACCCCAAGTGCTGTGGGCCCTTATATATCAAACATCCAAACACACAAACGTTCTTGGCAGAAAGAAGTCTGAGCTAAGGAGGAAAACTGCCATGGGGTGCAGATTTTTGCTCCTTAGGAGAGGTTTACACAATATCAGTCTTGCACCACATCCACATTGAGAGAAAAATAAGAAAGTAAATAAAAGTAAATATTGGGGATACACAGTGAGTCCACATGTGACCTATGAAGGAAGGGCCTCCAACACAAGATTTTATTAGAATGTATGGAAAGCGAATGTGGAAAATTATTTACATCCCTAGTTTTCTTTATTACTTATATCTATCAGCTAAAACCCATTTACTTATCCATATATCAATGAAAACCTGCGCGTAGCCTGGTGGCGAATGGGTTCGAGTACCTTAATGGCTCCAACACTCGACTACTCGACTAGCATTGTGAGAAAAATTGGGAAGCTACAGCTAGGAGCGGGTCCAGAATTGGGAATTTCAGTAACACAATGATTTACTATTAGAACAAATTTGTTGAAAAAATTACTTACCTTTTGTACATAAATCTCAATATATTTTTGCAGATTGTTTCTGTACAGATACAGGACGAGATCGTGGACAAAATCAAACCTATCACACACAATTATCAGAGGTAGCTGATCCGTCAACTTGGCTTCTTTCAAGAAATTTTTTACTCTTTCAGGGTTATAGCAATTTGATTCACGACATATTCTCTCAACTTCCTTGATTTGTCCTGTTTTACATGCAGCCTGAAAGCAATATTATCTGGTTAAAAAAAAGCTGTTATCCAGTTCAAAGCCTTTATAATTTATTTACTATTTCGAATGCAATATAAATTGCTCTAAGATGCTATTCGATGATAGGTTACATCAAAACACAATTGGCATTTAAGTTTTTGCAAAAGATTTTTTGTAAGTGCAGGAATAACACGAAGTCTGACTAAAAATTTAGTATAAAAGGATTAATGATTTATCGATTCTTTTCTCAAACCTTAGGAAATGAGGACATTAACACTATGATTGGCGGTAATAAGCCTCACTCTACCAGAGAAAACAAAATTTTGCCATATGTGATGCATAAGTGGCAAAAACTCAGTGATCAGTCTGAACGCGAAAGGATCACTTTGAATTCCACTTAAATATGTTAAAATTCCATTTTTAAGAGCTGTCTGAGGCCGAACACAGTTCTCTACGAGACGAGGTGACTTCAATTCTAGATTGTATCAGCTGTAGGTGATGTTTTCCATATATTATAAAATACAAAGCAAAATACATGATGGCTAGAGCATGATTTTTCTAGGTTTCTTACCACTCAAATTTAATATGACATGAAGGAGACTGCGTATAGTGACAAGGAAACAGGCATATAGAGCCACAGAAAATTATAGCATATTCAAGACACTTTTCCTATATTCATTGCCGAGTTCAAAAGCATTACACTCCGAACATACTTACACTAATCAGTTTCTTTGTAATTCCGGGATTTTACTGATCCGAAGTTGAGTATGCTTTATTTACTTTTTCTTCAATGCATTAATTATCGGAGCTGGTCTGACCGCCCAACCACCCATTTTTTCACCCATCCATTCCATGGGTAACACCTATATGCTAGTTTATCTCAAACAGATATTAACAGTAAACAGTGTAATAAATTTAAGTAAGAGACTGAATTAATTCAGAGGCTGCGCGACTGAAATCGCGGGTTAGAGTCCAGGCAGCGTTGCTTTTGATTTCTCGCATTCAAAGCCTCTACAGCTCACTGCCCGGTGGTGGAAAGTGTTATATGTAACGAGAGAGAAGCTCCGGCGCCAATGACGCTCTTTTAATAATATAAACAAAAATAATTACCTGTATATATTTAAAATGAACTTCTTGGTCTTGACTAAAGTTAACTATAGAACCAAGGAAGTAAAATAGACCCTCATAGCTTTTAAATGATTCGAACAGATCTATCAGAGCTTTAGTAGTTAATTGTTCATGATACTTAGTAGCAATCTGAAACAGGCACAAAAATACATAATTTTAAATTTGAGTAATACTTAATATAAAATTGTAATTTTGAAAAATCAAGTAATAACAGTTTACCTGCACGCAAATTTGTAGATTCTGACGAATATTAGCCGTAAGCATAGCTTTTATGCATTCAAGGGAATCTTCAACAGATAATGTGCCAAAATAACCAACTAGCCATTCAGGACTTAAGAGATGAGTGTGAACAACAGCTCTCTTGATATCATACAAATCTGTAGAAATAGATATTGTATAAATGACTAAATGATTAATCACTTATAAGTGACAAATAAAAAAAAATAATACCAGTGTAATGTTCTAATGCTCTCTGGAGTAAGCCAGCTTTTTCGCAAAGTTGAGCTATATGTGCACGGTCATAATGAGTAAACATCTGATTACCAAGTATAGCATCTGCTACCTGCAGTATTAATATTGGTTAAAAAAATCACAGGACAAAACTAAGTTATGTATAAATAATTTACTTACCTGAGGAGCAGATATAAGATTCATTTCGAGAAGCCTTGTCTGCAGTGGCCCCTCAGATGGACGGTTATTCTTTAAGGCATCTAGAAGGAAAGCAGTACATTGCTGAACCATATTCTGCTCCATAAGTATGTCAACGATCTAAAATAAAGATTAGAAATAATTGTTTTTCATATGTGTTTATGAATTTTTTCTCCTATCAAATGAAGATTGTCATCTCAAATATCGAAATCTTGTAATTACCACTCCATACCTGATTAATATCAGCCAAAGGCTCTTCATCTTGAACTAACATCTGAGCAAATCCTACTCCCTGATCAGGATTTACTCTCATAACATTACGCAAAAGGAAAATATAATCTGGTGTATAGCCAACCTTTTTAGCATATAAAACTATTTTCTGAAACTGACCAGTTTCAGCGAAACATTGAATAACCTGTAATATTTAAATATATATTAAATGTGGATAGTTTTTTACTTAATACTAGGGTATTAAAAGAAGTCCGCGTATTTTCCGTTGTTTGAAAGTGAAATCTTAAGTATTTATCTGAGCTCTCTTATTTAACAGTAGTAAAACACATATCATATGTATGTTAAGGTAGTAACGTCCTCGGGCAGGGACTTGTCACACCACTCTACTACATAGGGCTCGTCAGGATGTCTCTGGGGCTAGACAATATCCCACTACAACCGTCCCCTTCACGAAACCTGGGGGAAGTTAAGACTCGCCTTTTTCATCCCCAGCAAGCTGGAGAACAAAACTCAGTAACAAGTAACAGAAAAATCACCAACAAGTTCTACAAGAGTCATTATCAACTTACTGAAGCGTCATAATTACACTCGTATCTAATAATTCATGAGTGAATAAATACCTTATTGGGAACGTTCGCTCTGAGGTACACAGAAAGGGCTAATGTTGGATCAGTCTGTTTTACAAGATCCCCTAATTCTTCTGAACATTCCAGTTTATCCTCTTTTAACCATTTCTCTAACAGCTGTTTCTTACCTTGAGCAAGCACAGGTTTACAGAGTTCGAGCGATTCATACTTGTTTAACTGGCCCTGTTATACACATTTTATTAAAAATATTCAATTCACCAACATATTTAAAATGAAAAAAAAAAAACAAATGTTTAGAAAAAAGTAAAAATATATATAGACTACTTACCTGATCAAGAAGGATGCCAAAATATTGCAAAAGAGGTGACGCTTGCCCTTGTGAATTAGGAATCTGTTGGAATTGCTGAATTGTTTGTGGTGTTCTTAGTATTCCTTTAGGAGCATTTGCAGCAACCTAATAAACAAAATATTGATGTTGCATTTTATTTCAGTATTAACAAAAATTTAATTAAGCACATCTCTATGAAATTGGAAATATTATTTCAAGTTAGGCTACAGAGAGAGTTTATCTTCGAGTAAGATCAACTGCTCAGTTCATTTCCCCTACAGTCTCTTCTCTAAAGGAACCCACATCGAGTAAGTTTATCAAATATACTGGATGTTCACTTTGGCTTATCAATGTGCATAGCAGGCTACATACCAAGCAAGTCACTCTTTATTATGCCATCAAGGCGAGTTACTGGATATTTAGTGTATTCTTCAACTAAACAGACCAAATGGCCTGTGAGAAACACTCACAGACTTTCTCTTATTGCAATTCTCACAGTTCTGTTGACAAATTTTCTGATTATAGCAATTGTTACTAAATGTTTGATTTCCTTAATTCCTACCAGATGATGGAACTGTACATGAAATGTACATTTTCAAACCTGAACAGTACATTTTCAAAACTGGACTAAAGAGGCGTTACTGAAGAAAAGCATTATGTTACAGCTTTTCCAGAGACGCCTAAAATAATTTTTTGGGAAAAATATTTCAAATTAATAAACAAGTTTACACTTATGTATTATACCAATATGCATAGGGAATGGATTAGCTCAGAGGTAGCAACCATAAAATAAAGATGGGAGGGGTTTTACTTTTATAAACTGAGCGGACTTGTGTGGAGCGTCCTCTGTCAAAACCAACAAAGCTTGTGAAGTTTAAATTAAATTAAAGAAGAAGAAATTACCCCTCAAAACCCTCTAAAATCAATTTTTTTGGGGAAAAATGTTTCAAATAAAAAAGTGATACTTTTTATCTGTGCAGTGAGCGTCCAAGTTTAAAAAAAAATTGTGGTAGGCCAGGCTTGTCAAATAAGTCTTCTGTTCAGTTTTGCTTTCATCAGGCTATTGTTAAAGCTATGAAGTTTTAACACACTACTACCATATATCGGATTCACTTTTCGCAAGACAAATGGTAAGAATTACTATGAGGTGTTTCAGCGCCTTAACAATCGGAGTTTATTACGATAAACTAGAGGAGAAATCGTATAAGAAGATCATTTCTGTTGGGAGATGGTTCAGATAAATTCTTTATGTGACTCTACTAACTGGTTTATAAACTTTACCTTAGCTGCTTCTGCGTATTGGCCATTTTGGAAAAGCATGTTAAATTTCCGTACAAAAAGATCTTCAGCTCCTGCTAAATTATTTCTAACGGCCATTCTTAAAGCAAGATCTGGATTTTGTAGAACGTTATTTATGTATGGTATAATATGATCTTCTTCAACACTTACTGATAATACCTGCATAATTAGTTATAATATTAAAAATATCACTTTTTTTAAAAAATCTAAAAGACTATGTATAGCTTAAATAAATAACTTACTTGGCCTTTCCTATTCACACCGATTATACCACCAGTTGATTCATGAGGTGCTGTCACAAAAATAGTTTCTACACTGATTCTATTCATATAAATACGAGTGGCAGTCTCTAAATCAAACAGATGTATATATCCATATTTGGTTATGAGGTATATGACGTCGTATTTGGTGCTCACCTAAATGAAAGTGGAAAGGAAGATAAATGATAATTATACTAATCTAATGTGGAGTGGAGAGCTTTCAAGGTATGTAAAAGCACCAAGGCCTCTAGTAGGTCAACTAGACTCTCAACAACTTTGTTGAAACTTTAAAAAGAAAAAGCATTGTGTCAAGGGATTCCGATTCCAAGTTTAGAACTGAATAAAAAGTGACAAAATTAAAGAACCCTTTTGTGAGCAAAGGGACTTTCAAACATGGAGAAACAGATTTCCTCCAAATTGGTCGGTAATACAATCCATATTGGGTATACGCTTCTTAGAGGCAATATCTCCTATGACATATTGTTCCATATTATGACAATTACCTTCCTAACTTCTAGCTAAGTGTGCACCCAGAAGATACATAGAAGTAAAGGATCTCAAAGATATTGTGAAATTCCTTGTCCTGGAATTTTAGATTTGGACACGCTTTCTATTGAGGGGGTTCTTCATGACTTCAAAAATTGTTTCATTGTATAAAAATTGAAACAATTAAGATATATAATAGATAGATAAAGGGTCACCATGGATAAAGGGTTTAAGTAAATATTAGTATCTTTTTAATAATGGGAGTTTATTTTTGGGATCAGAAATCAATGCCACTTCCTTGCATGTTTGTGTTTGAGGAATGTGTGTAAGTGGTCCCATGACTGTAAGAATATGCTGATAGAAATGAGTATGTGCAATGGTTTGCTGGAATTGGCATAGGCAGTTATACATGGGGTACACTAACCTAAGCACTTGCAACCATAAATAACTTCTGCAAGCCATATCTTTATTATGTATGCTAAGTGGTCAGTTTAGGTGGCTCGTATTCTTGGGCACACACAATCCGAAAAGTGAAGGTTAGTTCACGTCCCCTCAAAAATACTGGAAGATACTTGAGGATCATTAGAAAAAGGGGTGTTCTCTTTTAAGTTTTGAAAATTAGCTGATGAATTACTTGAACATACCTGCATGGCGACTGGAAAATCGTTTTGTGCTTCCGGTGGGAAAAACACATCGACAGCTTTCTTCAAAAATGGCTGATTACCCGTAGGTGGTTGGCCTACTTCTATGATATGGAGCTGGACAAAAATGCCAAACGTAAACTTTCATTATAATTCTTCTTTTTTTTTAAAAAAAAAAAAGGTCTTTAAAACTACCTTTCCTCCTTGAATAGTTCTAACAGCAAAGCAGAACAATGTTGACAGTTCTGGGTTTCCTTCCATTTTGAACTGTGCGAATGAGGCTGCATGACCTTCTATTGGCTGAGAGCATTTCCTTTCAACAGAATATAATTGCATCGCGCCAACAACACGGTTTTGCTATAAAAATAAAAATGAAAAACTAAAGCTGAAATACGACTATAGACAAAACCAAAACATTTTTCACCAACATTTCGGCAAACATTGTTTGTCTTCTTTAGGGGAATCTACAAAAATAAAGTAATAGGAAAATAGTGATGTTGAAAATCATAAGGAAATGTTCAAAAATTGCAAACATTAATACAGATCTTAAAAAAGGAAATTAAAAATAAATTACATGTTCACACTATTTAGTGCTCGACTGCGGTGAGAAGAGAATACGGATGGTGGTGGGAAAAGAGAGTTTTTTAATCGTTATAAGAAGAGGGTGGGGAATGTTGAATATATATATATATATAATTTTTCCCAAAATAGTAGATTTTCTAATTATTCTTTATTGCTTTACATAATATGCTACTACAGGACATAAGACGATATATATATAATGTCACAATTTATTTTTAACCACTATTTTTCTATTAATTTATTATTGTAGATTCCCATGTAGAAGTCAAACAATGTTTGCCAAAAAGTTGGTAAAAAAGTTAAAAAAATAAAAAATTCTTTGTATTTTTTACCCTATCACATCAGCCGACTGGCCAACAAAAAGTTTTAAATATTAATCTCAACGGCCAATAAACAAATATAACGTTAAAAAAAAAATACACAAAATATTCTCAATACAACAACAAATATTTCTATTATTTTTACTAATAAAATACCCAAAATTATTATTACTCTCATAATCGAAATAGAAAATATTTTATTTACTCACTTACAAATAAATGTTTTTTTTTTTTTTTTTACTTTACAATCCATAGCACGATTCCATTATTGTTATAGAAGTCGTTTTCTTATTTAGTGAAATATTCGTCAGATGAATATACAGTATTTTTTTTTTTCAGAAATTCAAAAAGTGAATACGAATATTCATATATATATCCCTGAATAGTTATTGGTATATACTCATATTCATGAATATATTGGAATATTTGTATTCACTTTTTGTATTCATAAATACAAATTATTCAAACAATGCCCTACACTGCTTCTCGCTGATTCCATTTGTAGAATTTATGAAAGAATAGAAAGACCTTATAGTTGCGGTTGTTAGGCGATCAAGTTTAAAGGATATTAGGTCGATATTTATAGAAGAGTAAGGCTTAGGCTACCTTTAGCAAACAATATTGACAAATTTATTCGGGCATTGGTTAGGGTAAATTAAATATCCGATTGGCTTCCAAATTTACCTGGATAACGTTACCTGGATAATAAAGTAACAATTTTTCAATTACTTAAGAAGAAGTATGAGAATAGCTAACTAACCTGCGCTGAAATACCTATGAGAAGCAACCAATTCTGCTTAGGATCAGTTCTATAGTTAATTATCTGGCAACCACTGAGGCTGGAATGTCGATCAAACACTTTCACTGGCTGCGAGTCACCTGCAATTACAACAAATAAACAGTTGTATTAAAATGAAAATTTAATAAAAAAAAAAATCATGGCACGTACTGAAATATTATTACTATAATTGCCTATATTTGGGCTGGAGGCATTGAGCAAACAGAGGACTCCCCTTGAACCTGAAATATTTTGCGGAATTTCGCATAAAAATAAGATCAGGAACTCTTATTATTGTCCTTTGGGGTAGCTATATGGCCCCCGAGGAGTTTTGGATACCGTAGGGTTTGGTCCCTCCACAAAGATGATGGATGAATAATAATGTCAAGGAACTTGCCCACCAAAAAGCATACTCTATAAGGAACATTGTTCTGAGGAGAGGCAACATCAAAGGTATTCTTGAATTGTCCGTTACGCTTACATACATTGAAATCTTTAATTTTATTTATTAATAAACATCTATATATCCAACTACACTGTTGATGTGAGAGGAAATGGAAAGCGTAACAGATCTTGTGTCTTAATGTGGGTACACATTAACCTTCACCTTCTTCGCAAGGAGGAGCCGGATGTTAACATCAGAATTAAGAAGCAACTGAGGAAAAATACTTATAAACTAACCTTCCATGCTCCAGTGATAAACAGAAGTTTCCGTTACTAAAGCTAGTGTGTTTAGAGAAATCCATTTCCAAAATACAATATCATCGGCCATTGTATGCGCTTTCATCTTACTCTTCATTTCAATATTGAATATCTGTAGTGTTTTTTGCGCTAAACGTGAAAAAAAAAAAAAAAAATTGAAATTATAAGTAATGGTAATTGCATGAAAATGAACTAATATAAAAAAAAAATCAATTAAAATCCACATAATGTTTCAAACTTTTCAGACTTTTTACGTTTATAAATTGTTGGAATCTAATGTATGCAATGATTACCTGAAGTTACATCTGGTCCAGCCTTTCCTTTCAGTGCAATTACTTTTGAAGCAGGATTCATTATAGCGGAATCAGCCGAAATTGGCCGTCTAATTGGATTGGCAGTGTCATTTAGATCTATAATAACGACCTGCGATGATTCGCCAACTTTTTCACGCACACAAATGAACTTATCTGACTCCATAGTCAGTGAATTGAAGCTTACGGATGCTGGACTGATCCCTACACTCGTCAGCTGGAATAAGTTAATGTTGTTAGATTAAATTCATGCATACAATAAGTGATACATGAATTAAAAGTATTCATCAGATGATTCCTACCACTGCCATATTTTCGATTAAAACTACTATATTGATAAAAAATAAAGTTTAATTAACAATTAACGATGAATATTTTTTGTAAATTATTTCAATTCTGATAACAAGATTTTTCTTCTCTTGGCGATATCTCAATATTAATCGCTGTTTGTTTTGCAATTATTGATATCATTTAGCACAAGTCTAACGAACTCAAAATCATTATAGCGCCCCAATATACACACCAATAACGCAATAAACAAATATTTAAAATCAAAAACTTTTTTTGGTGCTACGTTTCTACAGAATTCATTAACCCACAGAAAGTTGGGAGTCTGTGATATAAAACGCCAGAGAAGAAAAATTCTGTTGTGTCCGTCTCTGGCTATGAATCACATACTAAAAAATTTGTTATTCAAAGTCTGTATGGACGAATTATGAAGTAGGAGCTGCTATTGCATGCAAGAAAAACACAGATTTCGTACAAGCATAGTAGTAGTATCTTTACAATAAAAAGGATGCCTCGAGGCCATAGAGTTACCTCAAACTTCAAAATCAACTGCGCATCATGTTTTACCAAGGTAGCTCTCGTCTGACTGGCATTAAGTAATAACTAATTAAAAGTTGGATGAACTACCTTTCTCAGATTTGAAAGGTAATTTTTTGTACCGAAAACCTATGGCACCATACGGAACTGATGATACTGGAGCCGGAGTAACGCTGGAGTACCTTCAAGAAATAACCACTTGTTCAGGGAACCGGCTAGCGTCCCAGCGGTTATCGCAATCTAACTAGGCAAGCAACGTAAACTCAAATCCTCAACACATACATACTACACTTAGGACTTGCAGAGGTAACTGATTTGTGCAACTACTTGGTTTCACCCCATACGTCACCACGCCCACATTTATATATTGTGCATTTTACAAATGCTACATACCGGATACAAATACAAAAACCAAGAGAGCCACTATAGATTTTTTTAGTTCGCAGAGGATTAGGTTGTATTTTTTACACATCCACCTCAAGCTGATCATGTCTGTTCTGTGAAGTAGAATGAGTTATACTACATTCGCAGAGTTCTGATTCAGCAAACTACTGAGTAGTTGGTTGATGAACGGTAAAACCAGTAGCAGTTAAATAAGGGAAAAAGTAGTCAACATTAAGGGAGCACAGGACTGCGTTAA
>JAAEAF010011587.1:0-30452 GCA_011037195.1 Triatoma infestans | reverse complement strand
GTCTGGAGGGAGTATATTGTGTTACCCTAACTGTTTCTTGCCCTTTGTTTCCTGGTTTGCATTGACCTAAATTATAGTACCTGGCTCTTTCCCCTTCACTAAAATACACTATTTGAACTAGCTAAATTCACAAGATTATTTCACTAAACTATTTTCAAAATTCTTATTTTCTTTCATTTCTTTCTTCCACTGCAGTACCGTTGGTGGTTAGCTGTGTGGATAGCATAATGAACCGTGAAAGATCGATTTGCTTACTTTTTAAAGTTGATCTGTGACTGCTGGCAAACCCCCGGATATCCAGCTTTTGAACCCAGTTTCTCCTACCTCTTGGGAGAGCTAGAGACAGCTGCGAGATGAGAGATTGGCTGTCCAAGTTGAAGCTCATTCGCCAATAAAGTGTAATAGGCGCTATAGAGTGTTTAATGCAAGATTGTAGTGTGCTTGGTCAATAGTAGTGTCTGCACAAAGGAGGGCTTTAAAATAGGTGTGTGGGTGCGTAAATATTTATTTGATGAGTGATAAGTGATACCTTTAAGCACTGGAGTCCAGGTTTGTCCAAAGAAGCGAAGTAAATGTGACAACTAAACGATACTTGTAAAAGGACTTAATGCATGCTTTAAATATTAACGTTTTAAAACTGCAGAAAATTATTTAAAGAAGGATAAAAGAAGAGATGAGTCATGTATAATAACCTCTTAGAGAATGTTATTTATTGAAAGGTTAACTTCAGATATGTCGTTACATTAAGTAAAGTAAAATACAATTAAGAGGATCATTCAATAAATAACGAGACAAATCGCTGTAGCTCAGTAAAGGTTTGTTTAATCAATACAATAGGTGCAGAGCATCAAGTTGGCATCCTTGTACTTAGTTTGCTCATCAGCTGTTCGAGAATTTTTGGTAAGCATAACCTCAAATGTCTTCAGTTAACAATGGCGAGTCCGCTTGAGCGTTGCACCTCGAAAGAACAACGCTCAGTCATTAGATTTTTAGTTGCAGATGGTATGAAAGGTAGTGAAATCCGCGAAAGAATATTGGAAGTGTACGGGAATAATTGTTTGAACCGTTCGAACGTTTACAAATGGGTAGAACAGTTTAAAATTGGCCGGTTGCAGTTGCAACTTCCTCCCTCGAATCTCGCATTAACGCATTAGTTCAGGACATTCAGGCGTATTACTGTTGAACTGATAGCTGTAGAAGTGCAAGCGAGTGTTGCCACTGCCCATAACATTGTTTAGAATAAGCTGCAGTACAAGTAAACTTGTGCGAGATGGGTTCCAAGACACTTATGGACGCCCACAAAGAAAAGTGGAGTGAAAGATCCTTCCACAACCCCCCTACATTCCCGACCTCACCCTATCGGACTTCCATTTGTTTGGACTCCTAAAAGAGGCTCTAAGTGGGAAACATTTTCAATCCAATGAAGAAGTTTAAAATCAAGTGCAAAACTAGCTTCGAGATGAACCTTAAGAATTTTATGCCAGAGGCATACACAAATTAGAAGAACGACGAGACAAGTGTATAAATATTGCTGGGGACTATGTTGAAAAGTAGCCAAAGTTTTGTATTGATTAAATAAATCGTTTTTGAACTACAGCGAGTTGTCCCATTACTTTTTGAATGACCCTCGTATTTCATGTTTTCTGTTATTCAATTTATTGCTAAATTGATTTTAAATCGTTAATACAAATGTTTAATTCAATAACTTTAATATTTTCATATTTTAGCTCCAGGTCTAAAAAATCTGAACTCAGCAGGCCCGCAAAGCAGTGAGAATATTGCATCCAGACTGTGGAACAAAACTATTTTTAAAGAGAATAAAAAAGAATTTTCTATACCATAATTTTTTCTACACCAGACGGGATACTTAGGTATGGGGCAGAAACGTGGAACACCACACAGAAAGTCTACAATAAAGTAAACGTTGTGAAAATGGATTATTGGAGGCGAAGCATTCGGAAGACTAGAATGGACAAAATGGGGAATAAGGATGTGAGGAAACTACGAATAAACTATTGGCGAAAAGAAAGATTGAAGGACAAGGACACTTGAGGAGAATAGCTCTGGGTAGGCTAAAGGAAATGAGGAAATGGAATCCTTTCAGAAAAAGAAGGAGAGGAAGACCAGCGAAAAGTTGGCAGGAGGATATTGAGGAATGGATGATGAGTCGTGGTTTGAGAGAAGGAGACCGGTGGAACTGAGAATTTTGGAGACAGGAAGTGCCCTGATAGTAACGCATAAAAGGGAGAAACCGGAATTAGAAAGTAAGTAATATATTGTGCCAATTTCGTTGAAACGTTAAAATTTATTTAATTGAAAGGTGGCAACACACTCTAAGAGATTAAAAGAGCAACTTAAGTCATTGATTTGTTAATGGGATAATTGTCACATTCATCAGCTGTTGTAGAAATGTTTAGGATGATTTTAAATCTGTTGTCAAAATATTTAATTTGCCGAAAGTGGTTGCATGGTTCAATGTTCTTAAGTGTTGTCTGACTTCATTTGATTATGAAATGTCTAAGACTATGATTGACGAAAAAAATGTCGAATTCTTCCGAAACTTCTGAAAGTCATTACTGATGGTTCGAATTTTTTTTATATATTCCTGTTTCTGCTGTAAGTGAAAGTTTTGCAGTCGAACAACTTATCGATACCGAGTTTTTAGAAATTGGTCTGTGTGTGAGCTCTGTGGTTAGTATGACAAAAAATAAATGGTAAGTAGGAGAAAATTCAAACAATGAGGGAACCTTACAAGAAAGTTTTGGTCAAAATCGATCATACGTTACTGAATGTTTTTTTTTTTTACTTAAAACTTGTTTCACAATCTACACATAGAGTGTTGAGAAGGATTGTTGCACTACTTTCCTGAAAGATCTATTATGCCCTCCCCGGAGCTTTCTCAGTGCTCTGCTGGCCTCCGTACATTGTTTTCTAGCTGCAGACAACAGTGCCCATCATCGGACAGTGAGGCTATAGAGGAAGAGAAAATTTAAGGGCAGCATGCTGGATTTGAATCCGGGACCTCCGCGTTGCTAGTCCAGCTCGCTACCACTGAGTCAATACCTTCCTTTTTCCTTGGCTTATGCCAATTAACAGGGGATGGAATCCTTAGTTTTTGTACTGTGTTTGTCCTTATCTGTGTAAAGAGTAGAGTGTATGTAGCTTATGTGTATTGTGTACTGTTCTGACGAAATGCATGGAGTATTGAGCTGTGGTAACCTGTCGGGTCGCTACTCCCCACATACATGTATGCAACAGATATCCCTTGTCGGCGAAATACACATAAAACGGACCACAACTCTTATTTGACAACATTTTCCTGGGAAAAATATGATCTTAGTTGGGTTTTGAGAGCGGAATGGGGTTTTTGCTTTTACTAAATTGTTATTTTAGTTTATTATATTATTCTATCATCTACATAATGTTAAAAAGAATTAATATTATATAGATTGGATTATATAGGTTGTCTAAATTTTGAGTTTGAGGAAAATCGTTTGTCAGGAATTGTGACTTTAGATTACATTAGATTAGATTGAGGAGGACCATGGCTCATTCCACCGCGACCTTCATTGAGAGGTCTATTGTGGATCCTCTGGGTTTATAGCACATCCCTTAGCTTTGCTCTCCTAATCAGGCCTAGCAAAGCTGAAAGTGGCTTCGTTATGAAGCTCATGGCTTCGGGATCACTAGCCCCCAGTTAAAAAAAAAACCTTGTTCTCGCCAGTCTGGCACACTCACAGAGGATGTATACCGGGGTTTCCTCCTCGGTCCTGCAGAAACGGCATAATGCGTTGTCTGCAAGCAGTAAATGGTGCATGTGCCTATTCAGACTGCAATGCCCTGTTAGTAGACCCACTATTAGCCTTATATCCCTTCGGCTATAGCTCAGTAGCACCTTGGTAAATTTAGGCAAATGTCTATTAATAAAGAGTTTAGCCTGCCTCTCTGCCCTGGCATACTTTCCCACCATCGCAGTCGCTGGTCTTCTATCCATTCCTTGATAGAAGCGTGAATGAGGCTACTGGGCAATCCGCAGAAGAGCTCGGGGCCTGTAAAGGTATCTATCCTTCGAACCTTCCCTCGCCAGGGCATCCGCTTTGAGTTAAATGCCTTCCTGACTATCAGAGGGTATGGCCACTCTTATACCCACTAACCATTGCCTTATAATCTCCTTAACGCAGAGTTGTAACGTCACAACTTCGGCTTGAAAGACCGTAGCCTTAATCTTGACTTGAGGCTTGCCCCCATAGACCCCAGCTCCGATCCTAGTCGGAGTTTTAGAGCCGTCTGTATACCAGACCGAGTTACCGAGCAGAGGGGGATCCATGTCCCATTCATCCCTGATCTGTATAACAATGTGGAAGTTCCTTTCAAAATAAAGCTTAGAAATCATCCTATCGGTAGCCATCCCAAGTACATAGTCAGCCTTAACTTCTTCTATCAATCTCTGGTTAACAGAATCATGCCTAGAGGTGACAGGTGGCGGCCCCTGCAGGAGCCTTTGAATTCCCATTCTGGCTTTGCCTTGGATGAGAAGAAGCAACGGTGGTAAGAATTGTGACTTTGCTGTGAACAGTTTTTTTTTTTTTTTTTTAATGATTTTCTCTATGAAGACGCCAAGTTTCTTTAAACTTGGTACACTAACTATACATATAGAGCCTGTAACTTTTTTGTTTGAAACTGTTTTCCGAGAGAAACTCCGGGTTAGCGGAGGGTATGATGTGCTCTCCAAAAAAAAAAGTCTATTTTATTAAATGAATAAAAGTCATTTTATTGCATTGACAAAATGATTATTTTTATTTATTTGCAGCATAAATTATTATTAACGAAGTCATTTATAATGAAGTTATGGCATAATTTGAAATTATTCAATTAGTTTTAGTAATTAATGCAGTAAATACAATATACACATACCATTAAACTGACGATT
The DNA here is from genome assembly GCA_011037195.1 of Triatoma infestans. NCBI lineage: Eukaryota > Metazoa > Arthropoda > Insecta > Hemiptera > Reduviidae > Triatoma > Triatoma infestans. The sequence continues at coordinate 25,522 of JAAEAF010011587.1, read as the reverse complement.
GTAAAAACAGAGCCTTGTAGCATACTTTAGAAGAAATTTCTTTTTTTTTTATACCAGCTTTGACAGTGAAACTCTTGTAGATCCTTAAAAAAAAGCAAAGAGGGTCAAGTCAAGAAAGTGCTTTGACCCTTGCTGTGCTTCTTATCACATGACTCTCTCCTTTCACTCCTTTACATGTATACGCGCACATACATATACACGACCCTTACACACTCTTTTATATATATATATATATATATCCTTCCTAAAACTCCAACCTAACATACAAGTACGAAGGTATTTCTTATTTTTTATATGGCAGGTGTAGATTAAACTTGGTGCCCGCAAAAAACAGAGAGAACTACTCTCAATAGTGAAACCTTTCCATTCCATTCCCACTCGCTGCCTCTTTTTCGACAGTCTTAGTCATCTCAAGGGATAACCAACCACCTGTGAGATGGCTTATCCCAACACTGCTGACTGTGCCACTGGTTTCACCATATATTTACAAAATAAAAGAATAAAAGAAAAAAGAAACTAAAGAATATCACTTCTTCACTTTATTCTTTTTTTTTTTTTTTTTTTTACTTTCTCAAACTCAAATGTTCGAAATTGAGTTTTCACGGTAAATACAAGTTTTGAGATCTTTTTTGAATTAGAAAATAAAGTCTTAATTCTGGTTAATCGATCTCCTTCAAATTTGGAATTGTAACAATGTTTCTAACTTATAGCTAAGCCTAGCATTTTAGGAGGAGTTTCTCAGGGAAGTATACTTGGTCCTCTACTGTATACCGTATATACAGCGCATGTGCCACAATATATCCAAATACATTACTTTGCATTTTTGCCGATGACATGGCTATTCTTGCTTCCAGCTCTGGCGCTACATTTTATGTTAAAAAAATTCAAGTAAGTTATAGCAACCATATAATTTAAATTATTATAACCATATAATTTATATTTTATTATACCATATTATTATTTATTGTATATACCATATTATATACAACCAGCTATATACAACCATATCCTCATGCGTTGGTCTAGTAGCTATCGCACTCGCCTTTCATGCGAGAATTCAGGGTTCGATTCCCGTGAGGGAATAAAGTCGGTGTTGACCCACAATCGTGATAAAAAGTGGGAAGCTACAGTTAGTAGTAGCGCCCCAGGTAGCGAAGGCCGGAACCAAACGGCGAGGGAACTGCGGCGTGATTACTACAAGCCTTGGCTGTAACTTCTTGTATTTCTCGATATTTGTTACTTTGCCGTCGTTAAAGATCCAATGTGCTACTACTACCAAGATCTGCACCAGCAACGGTTCCAGACGGATTCTCGCCCAGACTGTTCTGCGCTCGTCGCCGCGACCCTCTTACTCGTCAAAATATATTAGTAATATGAAATAAGATATAATATAATTAACAATATTGCAGTTTAAAAAAACTACAACATTAATCAACACGCAGCTTAGTTGGTTATGTTTTTAGAGCGCTCTAATGGGCCATAATATAGTCATCACTTCTCTACCTGCCAAGATATATCTACCCTCCTACAGATATATTTAAGCATATTTAGTACCTTAGGCGTAAAATGGCTAAAAAAATGGCGTACCAGATTTAACCTAAAAATGTTTAAAAAAAATCACCTATAAACTATGGCGCTTTGTTTGTCCTTCCGTCAACTTTAACTCAATAAAAGTTTCTCTTGTGTATGTGGTTCGCTATGTAGGGGATTGTATATCGACTGGAGACTAACATGGTGCCCACGCACTAGACAAAAACGGCTGGAACTTAACAAACTGCGACTAATTGGCCGACAATCCGTAACTCTCACTAGAAAACAAGCGACAAATATACACAACTATATATTCAAACCTACATGGAACTTAAATTATGGAGTTCAATAAAACGATCAAATTCATAGAAAATCCAGATTAATGTGGTTACAGAATGCATTGATGCTCTTGTAAGCTTACGGCTGCTTAAAGCTGTCTATTTATTATTATGATTATAAATAATATATTTTTAATATTTACAATAATTTAATACTGGATTAATATTAACAGATTTGTTAATTAAGTGTACAAATATCCGGAGATTAGTTTTTATAATCCGATTTAGTTTTTTATAAAACTTATCTTAATCCGATTTAAAAAAAAAAAATACAATTATTATTAATGAAGCAAATTGATTTTTGAAATAAATGAGACAAATTAAACGATTTGTAGCTAACAATTAAAAAAAAAAAAAAGTACAAGAGTAATTTGTATTCATTTACCAATATTAATTAGATTTTTTTAGTTTGATAATCGGAAAATATAAAAAAACATTATTTGTCTGATGATAAATGAGAATTTTTTACGCATATAAAAAAAAAAGGCGTATATTTTTTTTAAATTATAATATTTTTCTTATCCCTTTAAATGTTTTATTATTTGTTCATAAAGATAGAAAAAAACCTACGTTTATTGTAAAATAAATACACCATACTTTTTCCCCCACTCATTCGTTTGCTCCTCTTTGTATACCCGCATGCGGGCTTAATTGAACCCGGCGTCCATTTTCATACTTTCTGGAAAACTAACTTTGAAATACCAAAATAAAGAAAAAAAAGGAAATATGATGGACCATTTTTTTTTCTTTTTCATGTTTGCAATTATATTTTTTTAAATAACCATTTCACAAAATATCTTTATCATTCGTTTATATCTTTGTAAACAATCCTCTCTCCAAAAAAAATGCTTAAAGTTTAATGGATTTTCTATTAAAATTTAAATATATACATAAATCTAAAACTTTGGGCAGCAAATTGTATGATATTCGGCCGACGCTAAGCCCAATTTGGCTCTTAGTGTTGACCACTGATATTGTAATACTCATGGGAACTCATTAATCATTAAAAGTACTAATTTAATTTTCCAAAATTCTTTCCATTGTTGAATGGAACCCGATTTACCCGTGCATATTGGCCTCCGGGGGCAGTGTTCTGTATCTATTACACTTATTAGCTTTTGATTTTGTTGAAAATTTGGGATTTACGTCAATGAAGAAAAGATACTTGCCTTGCTGTACCTTATGAACCATGACTGGGGTTCTTCTAACGATAATGACTGTTTCTTCTGTATTTCTCGATATTTGGGAGTTAGGTTAATGAAGGACAGAATCTTAGTTTGCCGTCGTTAAAGATCCATTAATAAAATAAAAACCGTTGCCCTGAAGAAAAGTCCACATAAGGTTTAAAATGTTGGCAAAGCAAAAATCCTTTCTTCATTGACCTAACGCACGATTATATAAAGAGAAGTGAGCACAAATAACATGAAGTAAAGATTTATCTATCGCAGATTTTATACGGTAGCATTACAAGTTATATATTACTTTTAGATTATCGGCTTTTATTATTTAATTTTTCTCAACTCTTGAGACAGCTTCTAGGTGAGAAATTCGCGGATGTGGAAGTTGAAACCCATTTGCCAATACATTGTAGTAACGCCTAGTTGACTTACGCTTGGTGTGTTGGTGGTGGGCAACTTGCTAGTTGCTAATAAAAACTATTCAGTCTAGATTTGTGTGGTGAATTTGCAGACGATTGGTTCCATTACACGTGTGTTGTTTGTGTATTTCTGTCTCGCTCGACAGTCTACGTCAAGCATTCTAATGAAGCCCGACTGTGAAAATCTCAGATTTCTTGACGGTCTTAATGAGACTATACTTAGAAGATTAGAATAATATGGATTTCTATGAGGGCAAAAATTTAGAAGAATACTTTCAAAAGCGGTATTTAATCAGGGCGGAGCGACAGGTACGGTAAAGTCAGATTATTCTATTGGAATATGGATTATAGTATTTAGATTTGTGGATGCAGGAATTGGATACAACTTTCTCAAATATAATATTAGATTGTAGATGGTTGAAGGGGATTATCGCACTGCGAACTGAAAGATCTATTCACCTCCCCGAAACCTTCTCAGTGCTCTGCCGGCCTCCAAACAGTGTTCTCTAGCTGCAGCCAACACTGCTCATCATCGGACAGTGAGCTGTAGAGGCTGCTAGGAAGAGAAAATCTAAGGGGCAACCTCCGGTTGCTAGTCCAGCGCGCTAACACTGAGCTAATCCCTTCCTTCTCCCTTGGCTTACGCCAATGAACTAGGACCAGAGACCCTAGTTTGTACTGTGTTTGTCCTGTCTGTAAAGTGTAGAGTGTATGTAGTTCAAGTGGATTGTGTACTGTACTGATGAAATGCATGGAGCACTGACTGTGGTAACCCATGGGGTCGCTACTCCCCAAGTAACTGCATGCAACAGATACCCCTTGTGGGCTAAAAAAATATAATCTTAAGGACAAACCATTGTGCCATTCTACAAGAGACTGTGTTAGTCACGGGGATATCTTGAAGCTTCTCCATATCAAACAACTACTGAAAAGCTCGTAAACAAAGCACAGATTCAAGAAAGAAGATATATGAAATGGAATAGTGAGTTTGTGTGTTTTAAAGAAACCTTTAACAACCATTCATTCTCCTATAAGCTAAATACGGCCTAAGATAAGCGGATAAGACATAGACATGTTAGAATTTCTAATATAGAATATGTGGGGATACATCGTCAAAAAGGAAGTAGCATCAATAGGAACTCTTGGAAAATACCTTATAGAAAGCACTATTTACTTTCTCCTACCACAATGAATGTATTAATGGTAGCAGGGGTGAAAAAGCACGGCTTTTCGGGGTGAAAAGATTGAATCAAGACTATACACAGCGGTAGCTGAGTTAGCAATTCATTATCAGAAAACCTAGCCCTATTCAGTTTCTAATTACCTCTTAAAAACCGTGATACCCCTGCTCAAACAGTTAGGAGATATTCCAACCACATTCCCCACCACCCCCCACCGCTTTGCACATCGCTAGAGATTCTTCAACACCGCTTTATCCTTAGTATCGAATTCATTCAAAGTTCATAATTGAAGTCATGAATAAATTTTAGCAAGCGAAAAGAGAAGTTGATGGTTTAGAAACAGGCGGTAAAAGCAAGTGGAAGTCAATTTAATTAAAAATTTGCATGGGCAGCGGTTCTGTTGAGTTACCCCTTTAGAATAATACCTGGGGCCGATAATCAATTTCCCTTAGTACCCTCCTCTCTCACTTCCATCTCGGTATATACTTTTCCAACACCTTCCCGCCGCCTACCAACACTCTCTCCACACCCTTTACCGACTCTTTTTATCAAACGCCGTTGCTGACATTAGAGGAGATGGACGTAGAGACGTAAAAAAGGATGAGGGGTGAGGGTGCAATGTTGACGGTGATGGATGGTCTATCTGTGTCGTGATGCCGTGACGGGGCCGTGTGAAGTGAGAAAGAGGTATGACCCACCAACGTTTTACACTTTCCAACGTTTGTTGCGGGTTTCTAAGCGCCAGTCACTAAGTAGCATCTATCAATCAGGATAGAGGAATCTTACAAGTGGGCGGCGGATTTTTATAATCCGTTAGTTAGTGAATGCTCCAACGTGAAAGGCTGCTACTATATTTCCAGTTCCAAACTGTTAGGCACGTATGTTTGGCACTTTCAATCATGTTCGGGGGTTGTATGTATGCCTTCTTAATTTATGTTTTAAAATATTATATATATATTTTTATAATGCTGAATACTTTTTCCTTTTTCTTGCTGCTGCAAAAGGAAGTAGCGCTACCGTGTCAAATATCTGAAACTGAGTTTTAACAGAAAATACAAGTGTATTAATTAATTAATAATGTTTTATTTTTAGCAAAAGAAATGCAAAAATGATTAATATTTACATTAATAGACAATGGACAAATAATCCGTCTGTCGAGTTGACTAATAACTAATGTAATCAAAAATAAATAAAAAAATAATAAAAAACTGTGTTTAAAAAAGAAAATAACATTCAATTTTTGAACTAAAAATACAATCATTTTAAATGAAGCTATTAAACAAACTAACAAAGTAAAAAATATGTTCTTATCCATCAAGTTGTAATTAAATTCACTCACTAAAAACTTCCTATAAGACATCGCTTTGTAACAATATTTGTATATAAGGTTCCAATTTTCACCATTAAGAATGGGCTAAACAATTATCCAGAGTTAGATTTCTGGATCCAAAACACTCTAAACGGTAAGGCGACAAAAATCGGGCATTCACCCAGAAATTAAGCCACACTTTCATAAGTATTTAAATTACAGAGTGAACCAATTATAATTAAAGTTTTGTCTCCATGGTTGATAATTGAAGTCCATCATCTCAGATCTCACATTGTTCAAACAGACGTAACTTTGTAAATACTAAATTGGCGAATGAATATATTCCAGATTATGACCGAGCCGCTTGTAGACGAGATGAAACTTCGAGGCCGACATATTCAGCTAGAAAAGTATCTCTCTCTAATTCACGCTCATTTTTTTGCGACAGCAAAGCTACAAAATATTTAGCAGAATCTACATTGAAATTATCTACACTTAGCTGAATTGAAAATTTATGATGTGCTTTATCTATCCAGGTTTGGATCCACCCATTTTTCGGCCTAATACACTCTAACGTTACTAGATAGGCCAGTTTATTAAAATTGCTGAGTGTTTTGACAATAAATGAAGAATGTAGAAAATACAAGTGTGTATGTCTGTGTTATTGTGATTAGTGAATAAATTAAACGAAGCTAATGACGAAAAATTGTTAAAGCTGGAATTTAATATTCCGTTTTAGCTTATATCCGCGGGGAATCCCTATACGATTTTATCGGTAAAATGAATCATCCGGAGGATCAGGTTTACTGAAATGGATTTTTAGATTTTAATCCGACAATTTTCTTTAAAGTTAGCGTACTAACAATTTTTAATAATTGAAATATTTTTCCTAAGAATGGTGTCTGGAAAACTTCAAAATACTTATCAAGGGGAACTATTTTTGCAGTTTACATACTGCGGAGCACTTTTTTTTTTTATATAACTTTTTTATTGAACATTTAAAACTGCACGAAATGATACAATAAGTAAAAAAGATATATATGTACATATATGTGGCGTGACAATCGTGAATGGCGGTCATCCAGCGATGAACGCCATTAATTAGTCAACCAGTTGGTCGCGGGGCCAACGGCGCCACAGCCGTCTTGGAGGATTTGAGGGGAGTATTGTTGAGAAGTGGTTAGCTGCCAAAAGAATTAGGGTTGATGTTAAGTTTTGATGAAATTTATTGTAGCGAGTTTTGACAAGTTCCGAGATGAATGGAATGTTGAGATCTGTGTGTGTGTAGTATGATCTTTTGAGCCCCAAGGGGCAAGGTCATACGCATTTGCTCGGACAGTCAGGCTGCACTGAAAGCCTTAGAAGCTCACAGAACTACCTCATCCCTGGTGAAGGAATGTCGCGAGGCATTGTCGAGACTCTCCAGGCACAACAAGGTACAGCTGTTGTGGGTGCCTGGACATGCAGGGGTTGAGGGGAATGAGACGGCTGATCAACTGGCCAGGAACGGGGCTAGCACTCCGTTCATTGGTCCAGAGCCGGTCCTGGGAATAACTAGCGGAGCAATTCGTGCAGCGATTAGAGAGTGGTGTCGCAGTAAGCACGAAGAGCTCTGGAGGAGGAACCCGGGTGTTATACACAGTAAAAGGATGATGCCAGGACTGTGTAAACGAAGAACCCGAATGACCCTTAGTCTGAGTAGGAGCCAGATTTCTCTGGTGACGGGACTGTTTACGGGTCATGGTAGGTTCAGGAAACATCTGTACAAGGTAGGACTCATTCGAGCGGAACCCTTGTGCAGACTATGTCAGGAAGAGGAGGAAACGTCCTCCCACCTGTTGTTCGATTGCGTAGCAATAATCAGATTGAGGTATGAAACCTTCGGTACTTTGCGACCTGAGGATATAGTAGCTCAAAACGAGATGGTGATGAAGGTCCTGAAACTCCTTAAGGAGGGAGGGTTTGTCTACTAGGAACTATCGGGGGTGGCACAATAAGCCTCTGTTGGCTGCAGTGCCGGGACATGGCCCACCCGAGATCGGATAATAATAATGATCTTTGATTTTTTAAAAGGTGCTCAACATCTGAGGTCATTTGCGCCCGGAGCCTTCTCAGTGCACTGCCGGCCTCCGGACAGTGTTCTCCCGTTACAGACAACACTGTCCATCACCGGACAGTGAGCTGTAGGGGCTCCTAGGAAGAGAAAATCTAAGAGTAGCACGGCTGGATTCGAACCCGTGATATAATGATCTTTTAGCCGTTCTGTAAAGCTCAAGTCCATAAGTCCATATTAGTGCAAGTAGAGATGTATACAATCGTCGTTTATTGTACAGTGTTAATTTTGAGCGTTTATCAAGTAGTCTAGCTAGAAGTTTGTATCGTTTGTTTAGCTCAGAACGTTTATGGGGGTTTCAAGTTAGTCTTTTGGCTAGGTATAGTCCAAAGTACCGCACATGGCCGGCTGATGGAGCATAATTTAATATCGTTAAAAAAATACAAAGTTTGAAGAAAGTCGGTAACCGGAAGTGTGCTCTGAAGAATATTTTCACTCTCCCAGTATTTTGCGATTTTTGTGGAAAATGGCTCCAAAGATTTAAACTTGGTTTATTTACTAAATATACCGGATATCCGCGTGAATACGTCCACATCTTTAACTTTCTTAATATTTTTTTTTTTTAGAATTTTGAAATACGTGTTTTGTTTTATTAAATTCGTTCATATTTTTACTTTTCAGATAATTTTGAAGGTTAACGTACTGGACTTCCACGCGGAGGAGCCGGGTTCGAGTCCAACTGTGCTACCGTTAGATTTTTTTCTTCGTAGGAGCCTCTGTAGCTCACTGTCCGGTGATTGACAGGGTTGTCTATAACGAGAGAACATTGTCCGGAGGCCGGCAGTGCACTGAGAAGGCTCCGGGCACCCAATGACCATAGTTGTTGACGCGCCTTAAATTTAAAAAAGAAAATAAATTTGAAAAATTAAATTTTCTTTCAGAACCAAAAACAAAATCTGTGAAATGAAACCGTTATTTTCTCTATTTTTACTTTATTCCAATATTTAAAAACTATTTATATTCACAAGTACCTATATACTGAATTTTAAAATATAGCATTTTTCTTGATTTAAAAACTTTGAGAATATCTTTATTCACAGATGTCTTCTATTTTACAGATAGATAGATAGATAAAAGCTTTATAACAAATTTACAAATATGTACAATAATAATAAATAGAAGTTCCAATAACATTATAACCTTCCTACATTGTTTTTATAGTGATTTTTGGGATAAGGCGAGATACAATATGCAGGGAACAAAGGGGAAAAAACCTGCAGCTTTAGGAAAAATATTACGAGAGGATATGTTTCAGTCATTTAAGCCTTTAAATGTATGAAGGGATCGTAGGAGGCTATTTCGCAGCAGAGTGGATTAAGATGACAGTCTAGAGTGGAGAGGAGTTTCAGGAGAACGATTTTGGATGAAGAAATAAACTGGGGTTACTGAAGATTTTACGTGAATTAGGTCGATTTTGGTGTGTCGTGGTGAGTTAGTCGCAAGTCTTAGGAATTTGTTCTGGGTTATCTGAAGTTTTTTTGATGTTACTGTTATTAGTCCAGGTTCCAGGCGGAAAAAGTGTAAAGTAATAACTGTCTGATGACTACTTTGTACAATAGGAGTTTGTTTTGTGTGGTCATTTTTGAGTCTCGTGACAATAACGGGAAAAGTAGTCTTATAGTCATTTTTCCAGACTCTTCACTTTTTCTTGTACGTGGATCATGAAGTTCAATTTGTTGTCCAGAGTAATTCCGTGGTACTTGACGTTGCTTGTCCCAGGGGTTCAAAGCATCGTTGTGTTTAGTTTGTCTGTTGATTATAGGTCTACGTTTTAGTAAACAGAATGGCGTTTGTTTTGTCGTGATTTATTTTCATTTTCCATTTAGTGCAGTATTTTGTCAAGAATTAAAGTTTTTTTATTTTTGTCAACAAAAGACCGAAACTCACGATCCTTTTCCTTCATAGTATTTTGTCAGTTTGTCTATTGCAGATGTAAGTCTGTTAGTGATAGTCATGTGTAGAAAGCAACTAGGTTGGTATGAGGAGGTTTGGGTAGAGAATTAATGTAGGTGATGAAGAGGACCGGACCCAGGATAGAACCTTGAGGAACACCTGCTACTATTGGGTAGGAGTCAGAAGAGGCCGTGTTTAGTTTGGATGTAAAATTTTCTATTGGCAAGGTATGAGTGTAGGACTTTAGTAAGATATAGAGGGAAGTTGTATTCAATGAGGCGGAAGAGAAGTCCCGTATGCCAGACAGTGAAGAAGGCTTTGTCTATGTCGAGAAGTATCATGCTAGTGTGCTTTTTGCAATGAAAGTTTTGTGTAATGTCGTCAACTATTCTAGTCAGTAATTATTTTACAATAAAATAGACAATTTAATTGGCAAAAGTTACATGTAATTTGGTTTACCGAATTGGTTGTAGAGAACAAAACTACTTTTTTATTATGTACATTTTTTTTTATTTTTAAAAGCGGTTCCAATACGTATATAGGTATTAAGGGTACATAATTAAAATTTAATTTTTAATTACATTAAATATTTAATATATTGTAAAAAACTTCAAGTTGAAAGAGAAAATAGTCGTATGTGACAAATAAGAGAAGCAAGTCTCTGAATATTTCATTCCAGATTAATTTTATGAATAAGTTATACTATAATGCTCAAAGTAGAACTTGGCTCTAAATAAAAACTGATTTTCCCGAAGATGTCATGCATTGAAAATATTTTATGGTTTTTGGGCTATATCATCGTTACGTTTTCTTGCAGCGAATATTGTAACTCATGTTACTGCAAAAATTATTTTAAAAGGGGAGGGTCCGCCAATTCCGGGAAATAATTAACTGATTATTTGCATTTTGACTTGTACCTTCTTTTGTTAAACTCCTTTCTTTTAACTTGTAGAGAGTTCAACTCCTGTTAGCGCCCTATTGTCCGTGGGAATTTTGTGCACTTCACCAAGGAAACCATTTTATATGTTTTTTGAAGTTAAATGAAGTACTGTGAAGGTCTATGTTCTAAATCCTCTACAATATTGCTTTTTGTTAAACTGGTCTCCCAAGATACTATTTTGACCTTACTACAATTTTATACGCCACACCACTAAGAATTTCTTCACTTCGAGACTCTATATTGAACAGAAAAGGCTGTAACCTACGAATCCCTTATGAGTGCGAAACACTAGTGAGTGAAATCAAGCAGGCGACAAGGGAATACATCAACAGTTTAGTCCTTGCTTTAAGCGAACCCTTTTCTGAAGTAAAGGTCTAATCTTTAACTGGCAGTCTAATCTCGTCTGGAGCAGTGCACATTCTATAATTATCATTAAATTCAACAAGGCCATACCTTGTCTACACAGCTATGCCTTCAATTTTTAATGATCCTCCAATTCGCCTCTTCTCAAACCATTACCTAATGGGCAATACGGGTAGATGTCAGTGTGAAGATTGTCTCTGACCACTGAAAGGTGCTTCCACATCCCCGCCTGTTACGAACATGATGGATGATAAATAAATGATAGATTTTGTTCTTCAATATTTTGTCTTTTATTTATGCCCTTCTGGATTTCATTAACCCAGCAGCGTGTAATCTGGTATACTACCACAGGTTATACACAGGGTTCAGATATTTTGTTTGAACCCTTTATTTACCTAAAAATCATAGCAACATTTATTGGTGAGTGGTCATTTTTTTGTAATAATAACAGTTTGAATTCGAAATTGGTTTCACACCGATAAAAAGATAATCTCTCACCCCACCCCACCCCCACCCCCCAAAGAAGATAAACCATAATTAATTCAAACTCATACGTATGTCTCCGTAAACGTTCGGCACTTATTCGGGATTGAATTCGACATTACCCCCACACCAATAATGTGCGCTAGCGCTCACTCCAATCTATTCCCATCAAACCGTGTAACGGGCGTTTAACCTGCCCATAAAACATGCTCAATGTTATAATTTGAAAAAGCACAGCTAGTAAATAATGAAATAAGCACAGTCAGAAGATTGAGGAACAAAGATCCAACTATTAGTAGTAACGTCCAATAGCATCATCCGTTGATTCCAATCCTTTCTAACCAACCGATCCCAGTACGTAGTTATCCCCAATAGCTAACCCCTCTAATCCCCTTCCTCTTTCCCGTGGCATGCCCCAAAGCTCCTCTTTGTCACTAACCCTTTTTTCTGAATATAAATTAATGACCTGCCAGTTATCCATTGTCCATTCCAACCACCTTTACGCCAATGGCTCCCAGATCCACCTCTCCTTTAAGCCCACTGATCTTCATGATGCAATAAACAAGCTGCAGAAGGATCTTAACAACATTAATTCGTGGGCTGCAGCTAACATGCTTCCCCTTAACCCAGATAGATCCAAAGCCTCCAAAGCCATCAACATAGGTTCTCAATTCCTCATAAATTCCACTACTGCCTTCCCCACCCTTTTCCTCAACAACATCCCGATAAAATATTGTACTTCAGTAAAAAAATTTCGCAATTATCTTTGACCAAAACCTCTCCTGGAAAAATCACATCTCCCACATTACCCGCCGATCCTTATTTATCCTCAGACTGTTCAACCTCTCACGCCATCTCCTTCCAGCAGAGACCCGTCAACTCCTTGTGACCTCCCACACATTCCCCCACTTCGACTAGGTTGTTTAGTGCACGGGGGGGACTCTCTGGTGATCTCGAGGCTAAACTTAAACGTCTTATGAACTGTTTTATTCGTTTTATCCTCGGAATTCCCAGAGACTCCCGCATATTGTACTTCTACCACGAGTCGAACTGGCTCTTCCCTATCCATCGTCGCCAGTACTTCCTAGGCTCTTTCCTCTTCCAAGTCATCCATCCAATCTCAAAGACCCTCCTATATCTTCCAACTTCTGGAATTCATATCTTCTGTCCACTTCCATAATAACACTAGCTCCCGTCCTAACGATCTTTATACTCCCTCCCACCATACATCCACTTTTGAAAAACCTATGTAATCCGTGCCACTACTTAATGGAATTCCTTACCCTCGTCTATCCGCCATTGATACCTTCAAGTCCCATCTTTACTAACACCTCTTATCCATACAAGTCTCTCCTAATCCCTAGAAGTTCGCCGTCTCTTCCTTATTCATTTATAATTGTAAATAATTTACAATAATTATTATTATCAATAATTATAATTGATATGTAAATAATTATCAAGCTCATACTCACTAGCCTACCTTTTATTTTATATTATTGTTCCTAAGGGACTTATGTCCCGGAACAAGAATCAAAATTTTTCATTTTTTTTTTTTTAACGTGAAGAGTAGTGATACTGTAATTTAGAGAAAAAGAGAGAGAGAGAGTGACTTAACATTTAATACATAATCAATATTGGAATAATAATTAAACCTGGCATGTTAAAATAATGATCAACAACAACACATGGGACAATTAAGAAGATCTAGACCCAGTTTATAGTTTTAGCTACATAGGCTCAAAGGAGCTTTGTATTGCGAAAGGCTTGGTTACTCCACACTGAAGAATAATAACAATAATTTTTTAAGAAAGGGGCTGAAAAAGTATATTAAAAGTCAACCATGAAAACCAGTATAAACTTATAATAAGCAATATTCTTAGTTAACATAAAATAACAAGAGTTAACTTAAAAAAAATGAAAAGAAAAAAACGTTATTCTTAAAAACCGGAAATGAGGAGAGAATTTCAGTGTTTGAAAAGATTACTGTTGAGATTTTCCGACAGCATAGAAGATAAACAGTACATGTCATGTGTCAACTTAGCATTAAAATGAGATTTACATTTCACAAGTACCGTTCACTTCCTCCTCGCTTTCTTGCTTGTAATAAACTAATATATATACAAAACGTCATCCCAGTTTATATACAAAAGTTATAAGAGAGTGTGAATATACATGATCGTTATGATATTAATTTCATTAAATTTAATTAAATAACAAAATGTTTAAACTGGAGGTGAGCGCCCTTCCTTGTTGACATGTTAAATTAAAAGTACTGTAAAATTCGTTGAATGAAAGCTTATTGCGTCATCTCTGGGCCTCACTACCATCAGAATGAATGTTGTATGGCTGGAATTTGGCTGAGCATCAAGATGGGGGTCCACCAAAAATTAGACAGCATACCCAAGCAACAATTTTTACCTTAATCTGTACGTTCAGTTACTTAAACAAATATCAGAATATTCTAATTACCTAATTCCGTTAAGGCACATAAACAATTCCATCCCAGTTGATGGGGATCCCAATCTTTACGCATTAAATAAATGCTTTGATAATTTTGAGATTATCCATTTTCTATTGTAAGATCATCACGAATTCATATCGCAAAAATCTACCTAGGCAGATTGAGAATCCAACTTTTTCTGCTCAACTCACAAATAGCCAGCCCTGATTTCTGGAGCTATCAGAATACAGACTGTGTTTCCTGCCCACTGTTGTAGGCAACCCCACCATATGTTTACTCTGATATAACTACTCTAAAAGTATTTAGAAACCAACAACTTTGCTGTTTAGATAATTTTAATCCGTTGGTTTTTCCATTTCTTGACTGATCCCCATATTTAGATTCAGTTACTCCAGATGGAGTTCATTATGATAGTATACAACAAAATTCTTTTAGTCGATGACAATTAAGAGCGGTTTTCTAATAGTCATAGCAAAAGTTTGGAAAGTCGATTCTTACTTGTCTATGAACAGCCATATTATTATTATTATTATTATTATTATTATTATTATTATTATTATTATTATTATTATTATTATTATATTATTATATTATATTATATATTATTATATGATTATTATATTATTATTATATTATTATTACTATCAGCGGCGCTGCCAATGATACCTAGGGTCTCATTGGCAGCGCCGCTGGGAAAGTGAGACGCGTGGACGATGGACGGCGCGGCTCATTGGTAATATCGAGGAGTGGACGGGCAGGCCACACGGCGAGGTGAACTACTATATCACCCAATTCCTGTCGGGGCATGGGTATTTTACCCATTATCTCTTCAGGATGGGCATAGCGGGGAGCCCGTCGTGTGTCTACGGCGATGCTGCCCAGGACGATGCCCACCACACGTTTTTCGTGTGCGATAGATGGGCCCGCCGTCGCTGGGTCCTGGATGGTTTGTTGGGAGGTTGGTCCCCGGAATCGGCGGTCACCAGTATGGTGGAGAGCCGGGAGAAGTGGGGATGGATCGCGGCATATATTAGGGATGTGCTTTTAACAAAAAAGAAGGACTTGGAGCGCGCTGGCCTCTGAGTAAGTAGGAGGGGCCGTGTTGCGGCCCCATCCGAGGTTATGCCTAACCCGGCGGTTCCGGATGGGGTCCCGCAGTTGGGAGGCGAGGGGTTTTTTAGTGGGGGCGGGTCCCACACACCAGGGGTGGCGCCCTGGCGCGCATAAGGCGTTTTCCCCCTCGGAAAAAAAAAAAAATTATTATTATTATTATTATAAACTGGGTGCCTATTGGCCTGGGACCTAAGCCTACGTGGCTTTTATCTCCCCAAATCATCCCCCTAAATAATCTCCCTCGCTTTGTCTACAATATCCTAAAATATCTTTCAGCTCCAACCATCGCAGGCAGTCCTGCAAGAGTGATGCCCTCCCAAATACATGAAACCTGGTACTAGCGAAACGGGGACACTGACATAAATAGTGATACACCGTTTCCCTAACTCCATCATCACAGTTCTGACATATGGTGTCAGTCACTTCAGCCACCAAGATCCTCAGTCCTATCCTACTAAGGGACAGGAGGTAGTCTGACACCCCCTTTAAAGGGTAGTCCCTTTGATAAATCTTTTAGCCTGGAGGCACCTCTGCATGTCCTCCCAAGATTTCTCCAAAACTCTGTCTCCCAAAGCCTAATCTGACTATTCCAGAACTTCTTAGTGACGGCAAGGGCTGTCTCGGGACCCAAAAAAGGTAAAGGGGATCCCTCCTAGGCCAGCCGATCCTCCCTCTCATTGCCATGAACAACCGTAAGTATCGTAATGGATCCCAATAGGGAGGTTGTCGTTGTTAAATATAACAGAGGAGACCTTACTTCATTCATTTTATATTTTTCGGTATATATGTTTGAGATTTATTACAGTGGGTTTGTCCATATATCTATAATATATAAACTCCTCCGGTCTCAGCGTGCCAAAGTTTTCATACCGCAATCAGTCGATTGTAACACAGTGGAGCAGCAGGTGAATTGCTGTCTCCTCTCTTCCTGACACAGTCTGCACAAGCGCTATCAGACAAATGTGATTTCTGCCTAGACCTAGGGTCTCATTGGTCCTTCTTCTACACATTCTTGGCATTACCTCCTTACTGTGTTTTGCGCCATTTCTTAGCCTCCAGTAACGGCTGGTTCTCTCTGGTTCCGTTCCTTCAGAGACGGCCGCACCATTCTTTTGGCTATCATCCGGACAGGTTCCGGCCCACAGATGGAGAATTCGCTCCATTCCTGGCCAATTAGTCGGCTAACTCATTGCCTTCTATCCCCTTTATGTCCCGGCGCCCATACCAGCTGCACTTTGTTGTACCGGGAAAATAGCTTCAGGGAGTCTCTACACACCCTGACCAGAGAGGAGGTTCTTCTTAAGGTCCCAAGAGCCTTCAATACTGTTTTCTATCCGAGAAGATGCATACCTCCCTATTATCCATACGCAGTCCATACGCAGATTCTCTTCAGCACAGAATTTTATAGCATAAACTTCAGCCTGGAATACCGTGGAGTACCCGCCAAGAGGCGGCCTCTCTATGAGCTCCTGTTACCCATATATTGACCCCATATATTCCGGCTCCTGTTCTACAGGATGTCTTGGATCCATCCATAAACCAGAATCCATCTGTCCAGCCTCGTTTTTCCCAGCTCAAAGGTTATTTCTTGGACAACAATTTGTTGGAAAAGTTGGACAACAGCCTTCCCTAGCATGTTAAAAACAGGTCCCTGGTCAACCTTCTGTAGTATGCGCAAGTGCTTGGCCAAGGAACTGCTCTGCCTCCAATGGCCATTGTTCATTGATAGTCTTAATTGGCTTAATATCATTAATATGGAAGGGATAAGCTCTGTGGTAGCGTGCTGGACTAGCAATGCAGTGGTCCCGCGTTCGAGTCCAGCTGTTGCCCATAGATTTTTTCTTCCTAGGAGCCTCTTACAGCTTACTGCCCGGTGATGGACCGTGTTGTCTGTAACGAGAGAACACTGTCCGGAGGCCGGCAGTGCACTGAGAAGGCTCCGAACTTTGGGGTAGTTATATAGGCCTAGAAGGGCTTTCGATAGCATAGGGTTTGGTCCCTCCCGACAGACAATAAAAAAACTAAAAAAACAAAAAACGCACTTTCGGTTGTCCAGTTTTTTCAAAAATCGGAATTTCAACAACATATTTAATTCTAATTAACATTATTTAGATGATAGAATTGTTTAATAAACTGAAATGTCACTTTAGCTGAAAACCTAACCCCACCCCTCGCCCATAAGTATCCTTAAATGAATTTCCCCAGAGAAATGTTTCAAATAAAAGTTGTAGCTCTTTGTATATGTAGTTAACATACCAAGTTTGTAGAAAATCGTCAGAGCCGTTTTTGAGAAAATTGCAAAAAGTAAAAAAAAACAACTAGCAAAGTGGTACTTCCGGTTGAGAAATTGTGAGAGATAAAGTAGGGTCAATCCCATGGTGATACCTAAACGGAATATCAAGTTTCCACTTTCTACGGTTTTTCGTTTTTGAGCTATGCTGTTCACATACACACACACACAATTTGCTAAAACCCACTTTTTTGGACTCAGGGGACCTAAAAACGGATGTTTCCGGTGAAAACTCGATATTGAAAATTTGACACGATTACAATACTTCCTCTTACTAGGGGTAAGAGAAAGTAAAAATATGGAACGTGGAATGTGGAAATAACTCCGGGTAAGATCGGGTAAGTTCGTTCGTAAGATCGTAAGTAATGTTCAACGCGCTTGTAACCCCCGCTCTTATTTTAAGAAAGGTAATAAGAATATACACATTTCTTTACTAACACAAAGAAATTTTGTATATATACATATATATTTATAAAATTCTCCAGTGACGCCTAACTGTAAGCCTCCAACTTCTTACATTTTCATAGATCTCCTGATATACATACAATTCACTAGTGTACAATTCATTATACGAGCATATTAAAGGAGCTCCTATACTGATATACGTTCCTATTCTTTTATGTCTGATTCTCTGATTTGACAACAAAATTAACAATTAATTGTATCAGGCCAATATACAGAATTTTTATTATGACCTTAATGTTCGTAACTAATATAAAAATGAAAATATTTTTTTTTTGAAATTGAAATATGAAATAAAATAAAAATAAGAAAATGTGCTACATTTTTATTTATTTATTTATTTATTTTTTTTTAAATAGCTGGGGGTTCAGTCGCGCAATCGCGAACGAATACCAGTAACAGCCCACTGCATTGTGCACAAGTGATACAAGCTTTTGAGAAAAGCTTGTCAGATACGGTGATGATATCTAAATGGAATATCAAGTTTGAGTTTAGTGCAAATTTTTCGTTTCTGATATATTTCGTTCCAAAAAAAACAAAAAAACACATACATTTCGCTAAAAACATTTGTTCCTTACTCAGGAAACAACAGAATATGTATTTTCTGTTGAAAAAATTCAATTTCGGAAATCGACAGAATAATAGCAAGTAAAAAAAAGAAAGGATAACACTGGGTTTTCTCTTCATGAAAAAAAAAAACAACAGAAAAAAACTATGAGTAAAATAGATAGTAATAAACCTCAGTGATAGATGTGTTGCCATGGGTACGATAGTGGAACATCACAAAACTTTGCGTGTTCTGGACCAACTTTCATATCGTAGTGTTGTTATTTATCTACTGCTTTTATTCTCTACTATTCTTTATAGTAAAGTTATTTTTTTTATAAATGAAAATATTTATAATAATTAATATACAATACTTTTTCAGTGAAATATATCCACTGCCAGCTTTTATAAATAATTTACACATTCTCATTAAAGCAAACTTTGTACAGGAAAGAACAGTAGACGTATAACAGTATTGCATTGGATGTTCCAGGACCAACTTACTAATAATAGCAACATGCTGCTACAAGACAGATAGATAATATTATCAGGGAATTGTGAAATAGTGTTAATAATCGATAAATTTACGACTATAGCTCTTCATATACATATATTATGTCAGGTTTTCGCAATACGAACAAAATTATTCAATCAGATTATGTAGTACAATACAATAAAGTGTGTATATACACACACAGAATACACAAAACTCACACACAAATAAAGACCATTTTCTAAAAACCACTTTTTAAGATCCAGAGATTCCTCCAATTCATGAATAGTTCAAATTGTTACTTTATTACAATTTCAAAATTTTAAATTTACAAAAATTATGGTGGATAATATTGTCATAAATTTTCACTTAATTGACTGCCCTTGTGAAAGATTCTTTTGTGATTCTTCTATCCATACCATCCCCGTTTACAATTTACACACTAAAGAAATAGATAATAAAATTAATTTTTTTAGACATGACGATTATCCGTGAAGAAAAAATGGTTCTCTTATTACCAATTGGTTCATGATAGAAATCCATACGTTCTGATAGATTCCTCCATTTACTGATTCCAATCATCCATATAATCAGAAAATCAATTTTGTTAAACCTTTTCCAAATGTGTACTTCATATTTGCCATTCCTGTTTCCATGTGTACAACAAATTAAAATTATCCAAGATATTTAAAAATAATGGCTATCCTCTCCATTTAGTACAAAAAATATTAGATCAACGATCCACAGATAATATGACCAACCTAACTCCCTCTACGCCATCGCAGCAACTTCCAATATCCTTTATATCTCTTATTCCATACATAGAAGGTCTATCAGAAAAAATAGCTAAGATCTTCAAGAAATATAACCTTTCCATTGCTCACAAAAACTCCAATCCTCTAAAAAAAACTCTTTTCTAAACTCAAAGACCCCCACGCCTACAACTTTATTATCAGATGTAATTTATAAAATAAATTGTTTACAATGCCCAGCTACATACATAGGACAAACATCTCAATATTTAAAAAAAAATCTGGTGTGAAACACTCAAACAACTTTCTCTTACTCCAGTTCTCAAAATTAAAATTGACAAATTTCATAGTTTGTGTAACAAATTTGAATGAAATTCGTCTAAAACTGAAAAACCTGTTCAGTAAAAGCGCCCTTCCGGTTTACTAATTTTCTTGAAACTGAATTTCAGCCATCTATTTATTTCTAATTAATTATGTTTGGGTGATTGAATGCTATGATAGCACTTTAGAGAAAAACATAACCCCACCCCTCCCCTAAAAGTGCCCTTAAAAGAATTTTCCCAAAGAAATGTTCTAAATAAAAGATGTAGATCTTTGCATATTTAATTTATATATGGAATTTAAAAAAAATCGTCGAAGCCATTTTTGAGAAAATTGCGAAAAAGAGAATAAATCATTTAATAAAGTGGTAAAGTAAACGCACTTCCGGTTATCCAATTTTTTTCAAACTCGGAATTTCAACAACAAATTTAATTCTAATTAACATTATTTAGATGACTGAATTTGTCTAATAAACTGAAATAGCACTTTACATGGAAATCTAACTCCACCTCTCCCCAAAAGGTGCCCTTCATTGCATTTTCCCGGAGAAATGTTTCAAATACAAGTTGTAGCTCTTTGTATGTATGGTTCATATAACAAGTTTAAAAAAATCGTCGGTGCCATTTTTGAGAAAATCGCAAAAACGTAAAAAAAAAAAAACAAGTAGTAAAGAGGTACTTCCGGTTGAGGAATTTTAACAGATAACGTACTGTCAGATCCCATGGTGATACCTAAACGGAATATTAAGATTCAACTTTCTATGGTTTTTCATTTTTTAGCTATGCTGTTCACATACACACACAATTTTCTAAAAACCACTTTTTTGTACTCAGGGGACCTCAAAACGAATATTTCCGGTGAAAACTCGATATCGAAAATTTGACACGATTACAATACTTCCTCTTACTACGAGGAGTAAATTTATATTTAAAAATCAGTAAACTTTGGAATTATTATTTATAACGAAATTATGTGAAGAGTCACAGTGTACTAAATAAACTATAAAAACTATTAAAACTATAAAATATAAACTATAAAACTATTATTTAATGAAACATACAGAATAAAGGCAGACAAAATGAAGACTAATAACAGCAAAAGTTGTTTTAAAATTTTCTTGAATCTTTTGTTAGTAATATTGTTTAAAGATCAATATTATCTGGAAGAATTAGCTGGGAACATCATTCTGTTTGTTAAGAGCGGAATGATAAATATATTTGGTTCTAGAAAAGTTTGGATAGAATAAGGGATTTACATGGGTTGCAAATAGAAGGGACACGGAAATTAACAGAAGAGAGTAAATAGGTCAGGAGAATCTATAAGGGTATTTATTGAACAGATCATGGATGGAACACTATGTCTGCCATGGATCTTCTTTAGGATAGTGAGGATAGTGATAAATTAATGCTATATGGATATCTGAATCCAAAAAGTCTCCATACAATTGCATTTTTTTTTGTGTATTTCTTACAATTTCTTACAAAGAAATATTTAGGGAAATATTAAATAAAAAATATCATTCATTTGCGAGCATTTTTTTAATATACCTTTTTATATTACGTATATGTTACTAGCTAACCCGACCATGCTTCGATGTGGCACAGTCTGATTTTTAGGCTTAACCATGCGTGATTTTGATAATTTGTTTCGATGCTTTGTCTACTAATTCTTCTTTTGAATGTACAATGTTGTAGAAATTAGATGGGAAGGTGATTTTTCCCGTTTCCAGATAGGTAGGAGTAGTGCCGTTATCGAGTTCGAGTAATTGTCTTGAAAATATGGTAGCTGTTAGATCGTTTTGAAGTTGAACTCTCATATTCGTTGTTAAATAATTTTTTTTTTTTTTACTGGGCTCCAAAGAGTTGAATATTTCAAGCAGACATGCAATTCATCAGCTGGTGTTGAGCGAGGTATCACTGGAAGCGTTTGCCTGAAGTCACTGGCTAGTAACACCAATGCTCCACCAAATGGAATCTGATTATTTCGCAAGTATTTCAATGTATGGTCTAATGCTTCCAATGACTTCTTATGAGCCATTGTATACTCATCCCATACAATGATTTTGCACGCCCGAAGAACCTTTCCCATTCATGATGTTTTAGAAATGTTACATGTTGGATTTTCTGTGAAGTGTATGTTTAAGTCATGACAGTTTAAGAGCTGAATGCGCTGTTCTACCTCCTTCCATCTAAGTAGCAGCAATAACTGAAGAAGCAAGTACTAACGCAATATAGCCGCTTGAACGGATTTTAGCTCGGAATTTCCCGTTTCCGTGACAACTTCGGTGTAACAAACCAGAATATAAACACTACTTATAAAGAGAATGCAACTTGGTGTAAAAATTTCAAGTCTAATCATCGACTAACTTTTCCTAGGCTTTTGCGGCCACAAACATACGGATGCTGAATTTTTATATATATATAGATGAAATCAAGAAATTACAATAGCAAATAAAAAATGAAAAAAAAAAAAAAACAATATCAAAATGCGCGATCAAAAAGTTTCCATACAGATCAAAGTATTCCAAAATCTGATGTATGTGATTCACTATCGATATTTATTTGTTGATCGACGAACAAACTTTAACGGCCAACAATTCAACAATTTCAAATATTTCAAATTAAACAAAAAAAATGCCCTTAGAAATTTGTGTTGCCCCCCCATTTTTTTTTTATGACCTCAATTAAACACCATTTCATGGTACCCACAAGTTTTTTAGTAGTTTTTGGATTCGATTGAATTCCATTTTCTGATAATAGCTTCTTTAAGTACATTTTTGTTTTTTATTTGATGATTTCTAATTCTAATTCTGATTTGATTGCATAGATGTTCTATGGGATTGAGGTCTGGAAATTGGGGATGGTGTGTATAGTTCCTACTGTAATGTGATAACAAGAAGGAAAATATATAATTTTTAATTATAAAAAGAAATTATAACTAGTGGTGCCAGCCAGTCGCTCATTCAGGTCAAAACCGCGGTCAGTGCACGGTCAAAGAGGGATACCGCCAAAGACATACCGCTCAAAACCTTCCAACAAGAACCCTTTCAAAAGGGTCATTATACGGTCAGAGTGGCCAATATACAAGGATCAAAAAATCACTCAAGACCGACCACCTGGTTTGATAACCGCCAACACCTGTTGCCAGACCTATTATTGAAGACCTAGGGTCAACACACGGCAAGGGATGTTTTAGTGTGACCCGTAATTACAGAATTGTCAATGTGTGAGTGAGGGCAATATAAACAACCCTTCACAGGAATAGGAGGATTATTCTTCAATATTTTTTCAGCGTAACATCAAGATTCTACCAGCGAATTACTCCGCGAGCGCGTCCCTATCTAAGTATTTAAACATATATCTATTTAACATCATATAGTTGTGCATTCTAGTTACAATTTAAATCATTTTAAATTATTGTAGTTATATCTTTACAAACGTTTAAATTATTGTTAAAATATATATATTTATTTATTTTCGTAAATTAGTAATTCATATTCCGAGTAATAACTCTCTAAAAATCTCTAACTAACTCCCAACTATTCATCGCATCATCACTCCTCTCCAAGACACCTGAACCCATTACACTATATTTTGTGTCAGCCATTCTTTGACACGTCGAGCAGTATGTTTGAGGTCGTTGTCATGTTGAAAAATAAGTGACCGCTGCAACCCCGAGTTTACAAAGCACTTGCAGATTTAAATTATTTTGTAGAATGTCCAAAAACACATACTGGTCCATTTTCCTATCAATAAATATACTAATTCCCAACACCAGGATACGCTCATATTTCCCCCATACTAAAACATTTCCTCTTCCCCCATGCTTTACAGTCTTAATCATTTTTTTTTTTTTTTTAGATGTACGAACACAAATATATACGCAGCGAAGTCGGTTTCTAAAAATCAATATTTTTCTGACTCATGTGGCTTCAAAACATTTATTCCTAAGAAAAATATTTTATTTGTTTTTTGTTTTAAATTTATAATTGAATTAAAATACAAAAGTTATATGTGATGTTATAGAAGAAAATGTGACGTCATAGTCTTTAATTATAATCAGTGATGAATACCATTAGGCGCACTTGCGAGGTCACGGGGCCATAGACCGTTTAAGCGTCATTGTAGGTTTCCTGGGAGGGTTTGAGAGGAGAGTTGAGAGGAGAGTGGGATTGAGAGTTTAGCATGGGATCGAAGTCTGAAATGAAATCTGTGGTAGATAGGTGTGGACAAGTGTGGAGACGAATGGAATGTGTATGGTGAAATTGGATACATAATAGCAACAACCGGTTATTTAGCGGAGGATTTTAGAATGAAGAGTTTGGATACGGTTCAGATGGTTCAGGAGTTTGGATACGGCCTTAGGGCCTTTTTTACAGATCTAGTTCGTATTCGCATAGTAGACTATTTCATACCTCTGTAAAGAGATGTATAAAGTCTTTAAATTATAGAAAGAGGTAATTTAGAGCGATTACCGAGTAGTCTGTGTTGAAGTCGAAAACGATTTTTCACGTTTTAGTCGTGTGCGTGGATTCCATGTAAATCTGTTTTGATATAATAGATTCGCCATATTGACCTTGTAGTGATGAAGTAGTGCAAACAATCAGCTATTTGATATATGAGTGTCCAATGCTGGAAACCATTAATGATATTAATAAAAAATATCGTGTGAGAAGAAATGTGAGTCAGGTGTATACATTATTATTATATTATTATGGCGGGCGCCTGATGGCGTGGGACCTAAGCCTATGTAGCTTTTATCCCCCGATGTCCCCCATATTCCCTTAATTAATCTCCCTCCGTTGCTTACCGGCCAGTCTACAATATCCGAAGATATCCTTGAACTCCAACCCGCCCAGGCAATTCTGCGAGAGTTGTGCCCTCCCATTTACGCGAAACCTAGTACCAGCGAAACGGGGACACTGACATAAATAGTGGTACACCGTTTCCCTGACTCAGTCATCGCAATTCTGACAAATGGGGCTAGACGTCCTCCCTATGTTAAACAAGTGGCTAGACAAGTGTGTCCCAGTCACTACCCCCACCAAGGTCCTCAGACCTGTCCTACTAAGGAACAGAAGGTACTCCGAAACTCCCTGCTTAATTCCTTTTATAAATCTTTTAGCTTGGAGGCATCCCTGCGTGTCCCCCCCAGCATTCCTCCAAGACTCTCGTCTCCCAAAGTCTAATCTGTTTATCACGAAACCTCTTAGTGACGGCAAGGGCTGGTTCAGGACCACAAAATGGTAATGATGATCCCTCCCTAGCCAACTGATCCGCCCTCTCATTGCCCTCTATTCCCACATGTCCGGGTATGCAATAGAGACGCACCTTACTC
>JAAEAF010011586.1:0-36183 GCA_011037195.1 Triatoma infestans | reverse complement strand
ATGGTTCATTTTGGCTAAGGACTGAAGACTCCAACTTTAATGTCCAAGAAAACTTCTGAATTCTTCAGTTTTACCTTATATACAAAGATGCATGGAGAAAGATGCATAGAATCATCTATGCATCTCCATGCCCAAATAAGCCCATGCTAACCTGATGAAGATCTGGAAAAACCATGGGTTCCGTGGATGATGTGGGTCATCGCTGGGCATGGAGCATGTACAATGTCTACTAAGTTAGTTACACTGGTCACCATGCTGGCGTATTGGAGACTTTGGACACTTTTAGACATCTATTTTTGTGCTTAGATATAATAAGTTCGGAATAATCTCCGTGTCTCCTTAGCCGTGTAAGCCCATGTTAAAATCAATGACGCATAAAATCGTCAGCTTCGGCTAATCATCTGACTACCATTCTGACATATAGGGTCCGGGAAAAATTTATCAAGAAACCATTTATCAAGTAAGTGATGCAGATAAAATCATGGGTCACGCCTGAACATGTAGTGGTTATGCAATAACCTCCACATGCCAAGTAAGTCCTTATTGACGTCATGAAGACGTTGCAAGACTGTTCTGGGCATTTAGAATTGAGAATATTCTCAAAATGATAGTCGAGAGGCTGACCTTAGCCCCCACATGGGTTCACGAGCTGTTTCCTTAGGTACAATTAACAAAGGCACAAGAATGTAACGAGTGACTTTGTTTAGGGATAAGGGCCAAATTCAGTTTTTCAATTTTTTGTCTTAGCTTATTTAGTGAAATTGCTGCAAATTTTGATAATAATTTACGCTTATTTTACCAAATCATACAAAAAATTATTTTTTATTAATTAGTCTCTTTAGAAAGTAAAGAAAAGCATTAGTATTTGTTCAAATTTTCCTCATATTCCTATAGTTCAATAACCTCCGATCTTTTTTGGAAGAAATTATTTACGATGACCGCCCGGTTTTAAAGACTCAATTTAAGGATGGGGTACGTCTTGGACGAAGTGGGATTTTCGCGAAATGTTCCCACGGTATTATCGTGAGCTTAACAATTGGGCTCATGGGCAGAGAGCTTAATTTTGTGGGGATTTTGTGATAACGCTTGATGTGGACATCTTTCAAAGAGGGTCCGACTGGTATTGATATATTCCTTGTTAATTCAGCTCATGAAGACTTGGTCATTCTCTAATGTATATAAATGTTAAACATGTGTCTTACTAAGAATATTTGGTACTATAATCTCTGCATACCATTGTCCACACTGTCCATGCTTGAATACCTTTGATGATATACCTATATGTTATTTTGCAGTGATGGAGGTAGCTTGTGGAGAACACGGTGATGTGCATGACAAATTAGTATTGGCTGTGGTAAATGGAAAATGTAATATTTATAATTCACATGAGAAAAATAGCAAAGAATTATTAGCAAATGGTGACGCATCTCGTAAGTATTTGTTCTATTTAACAAAATAATTTTTTTTTTTAATTTAAGGCGCGTCAACATCTATGGTTCATTGGCGCCCCGGAGCCTTTTCAGTGCACTGCCGGCCTCCGGACAGTGTTCTCTCGTTACAGACAACACTGACAATCACCGGACAGTGAGCTGTAGAGGCTCCTAGGAAGAAAAAAATCTAAGGTTAGCACAGCAGGATTCGAACCCGGGTCCTCCGCGTGGGAATCCAGTATGCTAACCACTTAGCTATTCCCTTCCCTACAAAATATTTAATAAAAGTGAAACTTATAACTAAGGAAACTCTTTAAGAGCGGCGAAAATCAGATTAATGGTGTTTGCACCAACTTCTTTCAGTACATCTGAAACAGTTTATTGAATTGACTTGTTCATATTATTTATTTATTTGGAAGATAAAATATCAAAATTTCTTAATTTTCTCCATTGGAGATGATTTGTTTTTTAAATGTAATTTTAAAGTATTACTTTAAAATTTTCTTTTTCAGACAACAATTCAAATGCTATGTCTTGCACATCTGCTTTATTACATTCCGATGAGAGTTTAAGCACACTGGGCCCAAGTCCTGGTTTTCCAACATCAAGTTTCAAACAATTTGCAATCCTTATTAATAGAACTTTTCTATCAATCGTTAGAGATCAGGTAATATATATGCTGATAAGTTCTTTTGTGTGTGTGTGTGTGTGATTTTTCTTTAATATTATCAACCAACTACATAGGTCAGAATTATAATTGTGATTATGTAAGCAATTCCAAAATCGAGCCACTTACCTAATGATTGTGTATGAATGATTTTTACCTAATGTTTGAAGAGCTTTAAAAAATGTTTATGAACCTCTCTTTTACAGAGTTGTTTAAAATATATTCAAGTTTCATTTTATTTTAATTATTGTAATTTAATATATGTTCATATAGTTTTTATGAAGTTTCTGTAGAATTTTGCGCGCTTGAGATGTACTCGAATGTAAAATGACCCAGATTTACACGAGTAGTCTCCCTGCTCTAGGTTCAGAACTTCTGAAGATAAGCCCAGAGAAATCAGTATCTTACTAACCTGTACAACTTGTGAATACAAAAAGAAAATGATTAAAAATTATATGATTACTGAATATATTTTTTGCCGATTACTTTTTGCTGTAATTATACAACCAATTAAATTTTTGAAAATATTTTTCGCATAATCACTTTAAATGACCCTGCGACTAATTGAGATAGGGTAAACAATTTTAGTTATTTCTTTAACCATTAAACCAGAAACAATCATTAAAAATGGCATATTATAAATTTAGATATCCATTCCATATGTAGATTGTATGTGTAGATATACTTTAGACAAATAAAAAGACTAACTCTTGAAGACGTAAAATTGTGTTATAATTTGCTTCAGTTTCCTCCGATTTCTCGTGAGTTTTATTTCATTAAGAAAAATCACAGTTGTGTTCAATAACCTTGAGCTATTCTTTTTTTTCTTTTACTTAATCCAGTTTTTGTCATATAAGCACTTTATTTTATTCGTAAGAACTGCTTTTCTCATTCCCTGAGTGTTTGGGGATCTTCTTTCATTCCTATAAGTAGATTTAGTGTTTGATTTTTATACATATATTTTGGCTTTCAGATGCTGACTAGGATGCGGCTGATATCCCATGTACTTATTGGATTATTAATTGGCCTCTTATATTATGATATCGGAAATGAAGCATCTAAAGTCATGAATAATGCTGGATGTATATTCTTCACTGTACTATTCTTAATGTTTACAGCAATGATGCCAACTGTATTAACATGTAATTACACAGATTTTTTTTTTTTCCAGTATTGGTTAGTTATATTAAAATTAGGTGAATGGGAAAATTAGGGTGAACAGCGGTAAAATTAGGTGATGTTAAAGTATGGCTGCTTGTCGAAGTATGTCGAGTTTTCAAATAAGCACTCAACATTTAATTTAATTAAATAGCATTGTACATTTCAAGTATTTCAATAAAATGTGGTTGAAGTGTACATTAAGAATCTATTCTGAAATATTAATTACATTCAGATACCTCTCTATTTGCATTCAAGATATTTCAAAATTTTCCTTCGCAAGAAAAAAAGAATGTAAAAGAAAAACATATGACAATACTTACTCCACATCCACACAATCATCTTAAACAACTTACTGGAACTCTTGTTTGAAGTTAGATTTTTTTATTTCCTTACTTCAAACCATATTAAGCTTGGATTCCAGCTTAGATCCTTGCTTCTACCATCCTATCGTCCCTCCACTCTATTTGTGATCCCACTTAGGCTCGTGTGCGATTAGAGTATAGGAGTAGTGGCTTCAGTGTCAAAAGTTGAAAAACAAGAATTCAGCTTATGCAGATTTTCATAAATCTACTAAGAGAAATGGTTCATATAAAAATTTATATTTTAACTAAGAATTTTTCCAGGAGGTTCACGTGCGAATGTCCACAGATGAAACAGTCGCCTTGCTTTATGTATTTTAAGTAGTCAGAAAACGTGTGAATATGTGGAGGGATATGATGTGATAAATTATGTTTACGAATGGATAGATATGCTAATTAGTTAAGCAAATTTCTCTGCTAACCCAAGTTCAGTTTAAGTGCTGTGGAATTATACTACAAATTAGAGATAGATAGATAGATAAGTTACTGTATTTAGTGTCGATACACATTGTAGGGGTTCTACAGATTATTAGCATAATTTATGAATAAAATATAGTTATTAATTCAATTTTTGCACTTAATCACAAAAAATTACTTTTTTCTTTTTTTTTTTAAATAAGTGAAAACAGCTTGAAAATATTTAACTTAAAATGCAAAAAGCCTGAAATAATAAAAGAAGGTCAACAATAGAAGAATGAACTCATTAGTTAATAATAAAAGATCTCAACTTAAGTGACACGAGTATAAAGTAATATAACTTATTAATGTGCTCTTTGTCACATATATGGTTAATACTTTATATAAAAGATCAGAGTTAGAATTTTGTAATGGAATAAAATTGGCCAAATAGTGTTCCCTGATAGGTTTATAAATAGGTTAGTGGAACATAATATGTTCGAGACTCTCCACATCGTTTAAATTACATAAAGTGCAATTGGTGTGAGTGTCAATACAATGGTAACCAACATTTTTACTCCATATTTTAATAATTTTGCTACTTGATATTCTTAGTGACTCCTATCACTCTAATTTTATCTATTGCACATTTATACTTTAATTAGTCTTCTGGTTTGCCTAGTTTGCTGATATTCCTACATATTGTGCTATAGCTTGAGTTAATAGCTTTACCTACATCTATAGACCCGACGTGGTTTGTACATTTGTACAATAAATCTGGCATAATTCTTTTTAAATTTTGGGAGTTTGCATTACAAGCAATATCGGATTCGCCAATCAAATTCAGCCAACATCGCCATTGACTGAACCATTTCCTATCTGCCTTGTTATTACATCCTTTATCAATTATTTTTAATCTGTTTAGACATTGCTTCGCAATTCTATTATCATCCATATCTATAATTTTGATCCAATATTCTTTTAAAAATCGACACACTTAATGATACACGGCCAGTTTTCCATCCTGACAATATAGTCAGGTGTGTTCTTTGGCCAGCACAAATAGCTGCTTGAAAAACCTGATCTGAGCCCTTTCTGCGATTTTTGTAAATAACTTGCGGCAAATTAGAAGTCCAACATTTTCATTGAAATATTTTTGCGACAACATTGATTTCACAGTGTTTTGGGAAGTAGTGACAGTAGGCTTCTTTTTAAATTAAATGGTTTATATAAACTCCAAATTGAAAAACAAAATTGTTAATTATAAGTTGAAAAATGCAGTAAAAAAGAACTGAGTTGAGAGTATATTAGAATGATTTATTTATTTATTTGTTTTTGGATATTCCATACAAATAGAGTTGAGTTTGTAAGTCTCTTTCAGTGTTACTTGAAGCTTGAAAATTACAATCATAAATATTTACATAAAAATTGCAATATTAATACAATTATTACAATCTAAAGGAACGTAAATGTAAACAATCAAAAAGAAAACAAAACTTTGAAGTATTAGTGAACAAAAAACTAAATAGAAACTGAAATTATCTAGTAATAATAAGAAGAAAAAAAAAACTTTTCTCGTTTTATATTATAAACTTGACCCTTATAACAGGCAGTAAATATAAATACAATGGTATTTCTAAAAAGTAAACATCCTTATTTATCTTATTTACTTACTATTATTATTTTCCCCTATTCATCAGTAACTAAACATCTCATTTCTAAAGCTGCTATAGTGAAATAATATAACTGATTTAATTGATTAATATCAGATACTTGGAGCAGTCGTATAGCATTGTCCATCTCATTCACTGTTCGATCTACATATTCAATTAAGTATTTATTTCTGTAACCGTGATAAATTGGGCAGGTAATTAAAAAATGATTTAAGTTATCAGGAGCTTTGAAGGTTGCACATTGGGCAATGATCGTCACCATTAAATTTATATGATCTACCTTTATAAACGATTCTGAAATATAAAGGTTGACACATTCTTAATTGACTTATTAATCTTAATTTAGATGTTTGGGTTCTCAAAATTAGGTAAGGTTCCCCTAACCCCAGCGAACTTATATTCCTATAATTCGGATTAAATTGAGAATTCAAAACGGAATTAATATCAAGGCACCATATATGATTCTTAATTTTTTCAATGGCATTTCTCAGATCTAGTTCTAATAGTGGTTGATTGCAGAGGTTTAGTAAATTGTTCATACCAATAGACGTTAATCTATGTTCCAACTGTGATAGCCAGTTATATTTAAAGACAGCACCCTTATTCAGTTTTAGACTACTCAAGGTTTGTAGGCAAATTTTCGGTAGCCTATCCTCACTTAGGGCACCAACCTTGGTCCACCAGCGGAGCATTCGTTTCAAAACCTCTACTTCAATAGATTCCAACCGTGTTTCTAACCGGACAAAGTGGTTAGGCGTGTTTCGCGGCCAGTGATATAAGTTTTTAAAATATTGCAACTGCACTACTTCCAACTTTCGACTATATAACGGGGAGTTGAGAGTATATTAAAACAGTTTTTTTCCTTAAGTGTGATCTGATCTATTGAGGATTCGTAATCTTCTTACAAGAGATCCCTGAATAGTGTAAATGTGGCTTTGAGATATATATTTTATATAACTTTATAGCATTGCGTTTTATAAGCAATTCAAATTTTGAAATTCAAATGTTTGATCTAGTTTTAGGTAACTTAATACAATATTTTTTACGTATTTTATAGTTCCTTTGGAAATGTCAGTCTTTGTAAGGGAACATTTAAACTACTGGTATTCACTAAAATCATTTTATATCGCAAAAACTATGGCTGATTTACCGTTTCAGGTAAAGTATATTATTTGTTTTTTTTTATTTTCATCATAAATTTAAAATAAAGAAATTCAAGAAAAGAAACGCTGACTTATTCTTCAATTAATTTTTTTCCAGATTTTATTTTCGGTAGTTTATATAGCGATTGTGTATTTTATGACTTCACAACCGTTTGATCCAGTGAGATTTTTTATGGTACTATTAATGTGTGTCTTAACATCATTGGTTGCACAGAGTCTAGGATTACTGATTGGTGCTGCTATGGATATTGAGGTATGAAAACACATAACTTAAAATTGTGTTGAATTCATTAATTTTAGAGATTAAACCGCTATCGCACAGACGAATCATTTTTCATTCAAATACCTACCACTGAGATTTGCTTTAAACAAAAATATATTCTATTATTGATACTATGCTAATAGAACTCTTATAAATTCATATCTTTTACAAAAAAAAAAAAAAAAACAAACAACTTGATGATATCATTATTAATGTTAATTTACATATTTCTTTTAATATAATTTGTAAATAATATATTTCATTCAATTATTTCAGACGGGTGTATTCCTTGGTCCAGTCTCATCAATACCAGTGCTGTTGTTTTCTGGATTTTTTGTTAATTTCAGTACAATACCATGGTATATGCAATGGGTAACTTATGTTAGTTATATTAGATATGGTTTTGAAGGTTGTATGATAGCAATTTATGGTGGTAATCGGCCAAAATTACATTGTTCTGAAGCGTATTGTCATTTTCGTAGCCCGTCCAAATTTTTAGAAGCAATGGATATGTCTGGTGTAGAATATTGGATCGATGTAGTTGCATTAACTGGATTTTTCTTATTATTAAGAGTTGGTGCATATTTTGCTTTAAAATTAAAATTAAAATTAAATACATAAAAATGTTAAAACAATAGTAAACGTGCCGAATAAAAAAAACATAAAAAAACTGCAGCAATGGTAAACAGCCTTTTCTCCAATAAAATTATTGCTCCATTACCATGACAAAACATAACATTGCATAAGCAAAGAGGCTAAATATTTGTTTAAGGCAATGAAAAGAGAACAAACAACAAACAAAAAAAAAGAAAAAACGAAATTCAAAGTAATCATATGCATTGCCTTATTTTGCTGCCTAAAACTAATGTGGATTTTCACATAAAGTATTTATTTTTATTGTTAACAACGCTCAAATAATTTTTGTAAGAAAAAAAAAGCGCTGAAACAAAAAAAAAAAAAAAAAAAAACAAACAAATTAGCAAAACTCTATTTCCATGAGTTACATCCATTGGAATAAAGTCAACAAATTTCTGAATAAATTAAGAAGCAAGTTTCATTCATAAAAATGATTTAAAATACTGAGCTAAATTTGCGATAAAATAAAAACAAAAAAAAAAAAAGGTTGAGCCCCACCATTTATGCCTAGTAAAACAAAGGCCCTAATTTTCGTAATTAAATAAATAATATTTCTTTTTTAGTAATTATAGCAAATAATAATAATAATAATAATAATAAAAACCTTTGACAAGGTAATTATAGAATATAATTTTTTTTTTTTTTTTAAAGGAACGCCATTTAACCAATTTTTGAGATCTGTTTTTTAATGTATATAAATTATATTTTGAACAAAAAAAAGATATGAATATATTTGCTCCATAAACAATTTGATTCTCCCAAAATAAAGTGTAAAATATTTAGTGTACAGAATTCCTTTTTCTACACCTTATATATATATTATAATACAAAAATTTTAAATAGGGGGAAAAAAAAAATCATTAAAAGTAAATAATATATAGAATGTATATAATACATAAAAATTCCAAACTTCATATTAATTTGAAAAAAATAAGTTCTGTTAAAATTTTTTTTTTTTTTTTTGCCATCATTACAAGGAAATAATAAGTTGATTAGTTGAAAAAAAAAAAACAATATTAAAAGTTTTAATTGAATTATTTGTGATAATAGTTGTGATAATTCCATGCTTATATTTAATTTCTTTTTCAAGTATAATTAAAAAAACAAATTAGTTTTTCAAAAAAGAACAGTATATGTTAAGAAAAAGTAATAATTATTATTAGGAACATATAAAAAATAAATACTTAAATATTTTAATATAAGACTATCTCTTTAAATTAATTATTGAAGTTGGTACAAAAGTAAAGTTTGGTTATTTTTTTTAAAAAGAATATTACTTTGTAGATTGTGCAGATTACTTTGTGATTCAAAATCCTTATAATTTTCGAATTGAATTCTACAATTTTTTAACGGATTGCTTGGAATTCTCGCAGTAAGAGCTTTGATTAAGTATTCTCGATGATGCTGTGGAAAACATATAACACTTACATAATCTCCATCATTTCTTTCAATTAAAAAAGTTTAATATGCTATATAAATACGAACTGTTTTGGATATCAACGCATGTGATGCTGGCACAAAATAATGTTAATGCCCTCCGGATTTTTGAGGTACGTTGAACTAGGGGATCTCAGACTTGTAATATTCAAGGGAGTCTTATCCACAATACTTTCCCGCTCGACTTTGACGGCAGTAGTTACTATTTTCCACATCTTCACCATTCGGGTGAGCCATTCTGGAAATCAGCATCTCTCTCCCTCTTATTATTTACTATCCACCTCTTTACAAAACATAGCCACTCCAGCGCAGGTTTCTTCTCAAATTTTTGTCACAGAGGACGTGAAATCAGTCTCAGCACATTTCACCGACTTGGTGATCATGAACAAGCGATCATGAATTTTCTTAGAACTTCTCTCAAAATGTGAGCTAGGACCGCCCCCGCCCCCTCATATTCCTAAAAGGTTTTCACAGTTACTAGCTCTTCCTTTCTGCAAGGACAATGAATGCACAGGATCATGAATCAAAATATAGATTGCCATTGCCTTTTTGTTCATCCTTATATATTCAAGTTTTTCTTAGGCGGCATTCATGATTTTTTAATTTGAAATTATCTATAAAATCACTGTTGTTCAGTGCATTTAAATATTTTCACATATAATTTCTATATATTTCGGACCGCCGACACTTCTGGCCGCCCGCAGTAGATGCTACTAATGAGAACGCGTTGTTAATATTCTCTGCTTTAATCACTGCCGCAATCATGGTTCTAACTTACTCAACTACGTCATTATTTGTCATGTCAATGTTTGCTATCGGCAAACTGTATCCAAACATTTGCATAGTTTCTGTATTTCTAGTTTGATTTCTCTTCAGACATTTAATACCAATGTTTTGGTAACCTTAACTATTGAAAATAAAATAAAAAAAATTTACTCATGTACCAACTCAATAAATTCATCTATTAGTTTCATTAAACCAAAAATATTCGATATTTAAGAATAGATTTTTCTAATTTTATTATTATTTTTTATTTTTATTTTATGTATTACTAATAGACATATCATTAAATAACAATATTATCTAGTAATATTGTTTGAAAGTATTCTTTGATTTTTTAGTTTTTATACAAATATTTTTCATAAACTTTTGTTTTTAAAATAATATTGATTTGTGATTGGGCCATTAAATATTCGGATTTATTTTTACATAATTAGGAAAAAGTTTTACTTATATTTACGTTGTTTTTTTTTTTTTATTAAATGCATAAAATGAAAAGGTTTCATTATGGAAAAGGTATCTATTTAATTTTATGGAAATAGACATTTTTTTATGTGAGGAAAAGTAAAAATAAAATAAAAACCTCACGGTATTGAAGAGTATGCTTTTAGTAAAAGCGACTATTGTATTAACGTATGTTAAAAAAAAAAAATAATAAATAGTAATATAGAAAAATATATAATTTAATGTGCATCTACCATGCACTTTAATAAAGAAAACAATTAAAATGCTTGTAAATTTGTATGTTTTGTTTGAGCAGTAACTTGTATTTTGTTTTTCAAATTTTCAACAACTCTTGAATCTTTAGATTACCAAAGAAATTAGTTACTGTCAAGCAGAATAGATTATTTAAGTAGAAAGATTATATAATTGCCTCCCTAGTTCAGTGAAGCATTTTCATGAATTTGCATATAGCCAAAATAAATTACTTGATCAGAGACATTTTCCATGATTGCCTGCTTCTTTTTGTGGTCATCGACCGGTTTCGGGGCGTTCGCCCATCATGAGGATGTTTTTGTTAAATAGTGTAATAACATAGTCTTGCACATAGTCATACATAGTCTTGCACATCATAACATAGTCATACACTATTGCTCCGTGCAAGTCTATGTTATTACACTGTTTAACAAAAATATCCTGATGATGGGCGAAACGCCTGAAACCGGTCGATGACCACAAAAAGAAGCAGACTATCACGGAAAATATCTCTGATGCTTTCCAGCTCTGCGGAATCAAAAACACCACAACAATAAATTACTTGACATTTTCGTCGGAAAAAATTCAAGTTATAGTCATTTGAACAGTTGGTTTTTGATAGACCTTAATTTGATTCCTAGGCTTTATATATAGAAGAAACAATGAAACTTTTCAAGAAAAGATTTAAACCAAAGGATTAAACGTCCTGCTAGCCAATCGAGATATGGGAGTGTGAAATTATCCAGGATAATAATATTCTGGTCAAATTCCTGTTTTAAAAGCTCTGTCCGTTGGTATATTTGATAGGGCCCAAACTTAAATCTTAAATTTATATATATTTTCCATGATTGTACAAGCATCTTTAGGAGCCAATTTGTTTAAGGATTTTTGAATTGGTTCATAAAAATCTCTCCCTTGCTCCTACTATAATGTCAAGAGGTTGATCACTTCTAGTTAAAGTTCAGGTAAACAAAAAAAGTCAAACAAACAAAAAAAAAAAAATCTACATCTTGGCGATCAATAATAGTTTTCGGTTCAATTAATTTTGTCGAGAGGTTGGCCAGTATTGAAAAACAATGTTTTCAAACAGGTCAGGTTGACAGAAACATTTTGCATTCTGGTTAAAATAATTTTAAACTGGCCAACGATGAGCGGGCGAGACACTTCACCCATTGCAATTATGGTTTTATTACTCTTCCTATTCAATTGAATTTGGTACACCTTCAACCGACTTTTTCTCTTATAAATTTAATATGTAAAATCTTTTTCCAGACGATAGGCAAGTTCTTCTCTTTTTTGAGATACCATTTGGCGAATAATCGTCTACCAAATTTTGCTTAGAAGGGCTACTTACTATTTCAATAAATTGTTCATATCTTTGTGTTTTTCATTAACAAACTATACCATATTCTTTCATTTATCATCCTTTAGCGCCCATGTTAGAGAGCGCCCATATAACCAGTTTTTCTTAAAAAGAAATATATTTCAAAAATGCAGAAAAGAAAAATGATATATAATTCAATTAAAATTTTGTAAACATTACTATAATGGAAAAACTGCTCAAACAAAACTAATCTCGCATTAAATTAGTTGCGATAGATTCATTAAAATCTTTCTTCTTTTTTTTTTCAATTAAATAATAGAAGTTCAAAACAAATGAGACAGAAAAGAAATGTAAATATTTAATTTTAAAAAATAATGTGCTATAAAAAATAAATAGAATTATTATATAATTTTAATTTTTCTGAGCTAATAATTGCGGAATGTATATGCAAAGCATTTAAATTTTATTAATGTATTTTTAACTTAAACATATATATATATATATATTTAAATATATATAATTCTGTGATTCTTCATAGCATTGTTAAAAAGTAAAATTAGATGAAATATATACATAATATTATTTTTTGTATACTTCTTAGCTTCTTTTATAATAAACTAAATAAAAATTGTAAAATGTTATAAGAAGGAAATCATAAATAAATAAAACAAATTGGATAAATTTAATAAAGGCAATTGGCAAAAAAACGTTGAAACATAAAATCTTTTTATGAGCTTAAAATGTTTTAAAGTATTAACTATTAGAAAATCCAATTTTTATTATTATTATTATTTTTTAAACAAAATATAAAGCAGTAAATTTATAATTAATTTAGAATGTTTGTTACAGAAAACCATGGCCGGTTTCATAGGGTTTACTTTCCTAATAATTGAAATCATTACAAAATGAAAAGGTGAATAAATACACATTCTTTAATATTTTTAATTGTCCAACTGTTTTAGATAACTTTTAAATTTAGTATTTCATTCTAGTACAAGAATATTATATCAAATCATATACGATAGATTGTTTAATAAATTGAATGAATAAATTTTTCTCTAGAACGTTTAAATTTATATCTAAACTGATTTAATCTTACGTTTTATTGATTTCTGAATGGTGTTGAACACTATTTCATATAGTGTTAATTAAAATTTGTATATCTATTATTTAAAGAAAGAAAAAATATATATATAAATATATAAAAACTAATGTTTAGGGTTGAATCCTATAATCGTGGAGGTCGGATGAGCGGGGAAGTCATGGAGGGTTGTTAGACAGATTCAATAGCATTTAAATAATGGGACATTCTTAAAACAGAGGTGACAAAAATTCTGTTGAGTTGTCAGCATTCCTCTAAACTCAGAACTTTTTTTTTTTTTCTCATAAGAAATGAGTCAGATTTTACCCACTTTGCTCAATATTACAGTTAGTTTTCTAAATCTCCAAATCAAATTTAAACGATATTCCATTCAATTAACATTTCCTCTTGATTTCTTGGTAAACTTTCAAACTCACGGCTAAAAGACAATTTATTGTGCACTACTTGAGCTAAGACTAGAAATTTATAAGAGCCACTCATGCGCATAAACTTAACAAAACTTCGAAATTCTACTGTGTTGAGAATGATCCTTATTTTAGGCTAACTTCTCACATCCTCGATTCAACTCATGATTCTCATCGATTAAATCAACAGACCAAAAGACATCCACAATAACTTTTTTTCTCATCCTCTCCGTTCAGATGCGTGCTTCAAACTGCACATTCCCGCTATTCTCAATTATTTGTACTTATGTATAAATATTTTGCTCCGCGGAATTGAAAATTATATTTTACTGTTAACACAATTAAATATATTATTAGTTTTATTAATATTTGGTGAAATATTTGAACTAGCTAATTTTTATTTTGATTTTTTAACCAAACAATAATTATTGTGTTTTTTAAATAAAAAATTATTTAATATTAATTTGTAGGCATGTGATGCGCATAATAATTTTTTTTTTTTTTTTTTTTTTTTTTTGGGTGGTGAAATGCATTTACGCACGCCGTGCCGGACTCCCGGAGACTACCGGCTAAAACCCCCCCTCTGCTGGGACCTAGCCTGGATTCGCTGATTCCAGCACTACATCAGGCTAGGCCTCTGTCCTAACCCCCTAGGGGTTCCTCCTTTCCTGTTCCTCTAAATCCTTCTTCTTTGCGACGAGAATTTCCCTCGCGTATCTCGCTATCAGACTCCAGTTCGTCTCGCTGAACAGCATTGTCTCTACCAGAGAGTCTGGAGTCTGCCGCCCAATCACCGCCTCCAAGTCCCTCCTCAGACGCTGCCATCGGTTACACGCAAAAAAGGTGTGCGAGGCATCATCTCTGCTTTCCGGGCAGTAGAGGCACGCGTCCTCCTCAGCCTTCCCCATCCTCTTCAGGTACGTCCTGAAATACCCGTGCCCGCTCAGAAGTTGGGTGAGGTAGAAGTCTACCTCTCCATGCGGTCTTCTCACCCATTCTTTAACTCCCCTGATTAGTTTGGCAGTCCATCGACCCCGCTGATCGCTCTCCCAGGAGGCCTGCCAGTTCCGGAAGGTTCGATTTCTTTCTTCCCTGGAGAGTATTTCTTTTCTTCCTTCCGCCCTCCTGTCATACAATCTCTTTCGTTCCCCTGCAAGGAATGCAATGGGGATCACTCCGGCAATAACCATAACTGCAGGTTCGGAGACAGTGCGATACGCAGAGGCGATCCTTAATGCACCCAGCCTCTGTACCCTGGCTAGCCTTTTTCTATAGGTCTCTTTATTGAGCGCATCTGCCCACACTTCGGCTCCATAGAGGAGTATCGAATGGGTCACGCTCATTAGTACACGACGCGTACTGGCCTGTGGACCGCCAACGTTTAACATCAACCGGCTCAGTGCAGTAGTATGCTTCGCGGCCTTGTCCTATAAATTTAATATTAATTTGTAGGCATGTGATTGCGCATAATAATAATAATAATAATAAAAAATAATCATAATAATAATAATTATTATTATTATGCTTGTAATTGAATCGATTATCGGTTTCTTTTCTACTTTTTATTTGTTCTTTATTTTCCACTACAGCTTCAACGAAAAAAAAACACTCGATACAAAAATATATTTCTGATGTGCACTATACCAAAAAAAGCTTATTTTATGAAACGCAATCTTACTAAGGAATTTGATATTAACAATATTTTTGTACTTTTACATTCGTTCATTTTCCTTTTTTTATTCACTAATTTTTGTACTTTAATATTTATTATTAGTATATAATTATAAAATAAAAATTCAGTATTTTAAGTTTCTCTAATATTTTCTGAAAAAAAACAAAAAAAAAAAAATTGAATATTGTATGTTTTTATTCCAATGAAGCCGACCATATTTTGGCACAAAAAATTTTTTGCAATTTTAAAAAAAAATACCCTAAGAACTGTATTATTTTTAAAATTTTAAACTCTATTCAAAGACAAATTATTAATTTTTTTTTTTTTTTAATTAGATAGTTTTTCCATTTCTTAGTTTTCCAGAGTATGTGTAGTTTAGTTTAGTTTTCAATTTATTATTTTTTTTTTTGAACATACGAGTTCGTATATAAATATATTTTTTATCATTTAATACAATGAAAAAAAAAAAATTGATACACTTTAATTAATGTGTTTTTATAACTATATATAATATAAATGGCAGTTTCACTTGTAATAATAATATTAGAATCAGATTGAATTCTTATAATTCGCACTAATAAAAAAAAAAAAAAAAAAATAGTAGTCATATAAAAACATGTTTGGAAGGTAATAAAGTTTTGGCATAATTAATTTCATTTTAATGACCAATGTTTGAAAAAAAAAAATACAATATAACTTTTGAGAAAAAAATCTCTTAAACAAGCAAACTGTTGAAAAATGTTCCTGGCATTGCACTAGATATTAATGTTTTCAATAAACAAATTAGATTATTTTTTTATATCCAATTTAAAAAAAAAAAATTATTTTATAATTGATACATTGATTAGATAGAGAATAGTTTTTATTACTAATATTTAATTTTTTTTATTTTTTATTTATATATTTTTAGTTTAGTTATTGAAGTGGTAATGACAAGGTTAAGAAGTAATTAAATACATTTATGGCTTAATAAGGTAGCAATCAATAAGTACAATATTATCTATTTTTATTTTTTCCAAATATTATAATTTTTTTGTTTCAGAAGCTGTTTTAGGCAGTTTTAACTTTTCAGTATTTTGGTTTTACATTATCAAAAAAAATATATAAAAATAATAAAGTGAAATCAATGCTTTACCTTGTTATTACTAAAATAAATAAAAAGTAAATGAAGTAAGTAAAAAACAAAAACAAAAAAGTAATTATTGTAACAAAAAAAAAATAAATAAATAAATAAAATTAGTTTATAAATGTATATAATATATTTATATTTAAACAAAAACTTGTTTGTATAATTTTTTATAAATAAACAATTATTCCATTAAGTTTTTTTTATTCCATTTTTAATTATATAATTTTTAAAATTTTCTTTTCTTTTATTGCTTGTTAAATGGAAGTAATAAAAAAATTGGTTCAAAGTTTTTGAAATTTAAAGTTTTTCATGGGAATTATATGTGGGAAATCCTTCAGAACGCATGGAAAATAAGCTCCTTCTGATTGAATGGAAAAAAAATCTTCGGACCCATTTATGGACAGATATGCTTCGTTATTTTGAAGAAAAGTTAGACAAACCGAGAGCTAGTTCACTCCATACAAAAAGCAGGCCATAATATGCTTTAGTCGACAAGGCTAGAATGGTGCTATACCCAATAAAAAAAAGTGATTCTGACCCATTTACATAGAATACAGCAAGTTATGCCGACCCAAGCTGTAGGTGGTTGGATGATATGGCAAATTGCGCTCTATTAAACATCGTAATAACAATAACAAATAAAATCGAGTGGATTTATTGAATTAATCCTTTTTTTCATCAGTAGTACT
Source organism: Triatoma infestans (assembly GCA_011037195.1). Lineage (NCBI taxonomy): Eukaryota > Metazoa > Arthropoda > Insecta > Hemiptera > Reduviidae > Triatoma > Triatoma infestans. The sequence goes on along the minus strand of JAAEAF010011586.1, from coordinate 19,203 downwards.
TATTTATACATATTTACTAAATTACCACATACTACTTTGCTACTTATTGCTTTTTTCTTTCACTTACTGTTATTTTGTGTAACAAATTATGCAATAAAATTTGTTATATTATTTTTTTGTATCATTAATGTTGGAATATTTGGATAGGCCGCATTGCTGGATAACATCTGATATTTTATCCGTCATGGAATGCATACTCCATTTATTCCTGACCAGTTTCGTTCTACATAATGATGAGAGAGATGTGGTGGCATTTGTTAAGGTATCTTTTAATCGGACGCGATACACAAGACTATCCACAAAAACATAATGAATGAACAAATAAACTAACTCAGACACACTCTTTAAGGTCGGTCATTCCTCACACCTAACTATATTGCAAACATACCACCAACTAGTGGTATAAAAGACATATACGAGTATATTTACATACATGAATATATAAAAAATATATGTTCACACAAACAAAATTCTCATGGTGAATGCACCTCTTATTAAATTCTAGCCTGTGGAACCAAATTTTCTTCTTTCCCCGTTTAAAATACAGATTATTTGCATGATATACTTTTAAAATTTCGTATCACGCCCTATTAAAAGATACCTAAACAAATGCCACCACATCTCTCACAACATATTCTTGTGAGAAGTAATTTTGGACAAGTGTCCCATACAAAGAGTTGGTTGGTACATAAATTCGAACATAAATTATATAAATAAAAACAAACTGAAAATTTACCTATATCAATTTACATAAATTTAGAATATAAAAAATATTTTTAAAGACATACAGAAAGTATGTTTATTATAAAATTATTTTCACAATGTCTTGAACGAAAAATAAAGGGAAAATAAAACTAAAAACTAAGATTATAGTAAAATTGATTAACAAAACTAAAGACTTGATTAGAAAATTAAGGACGTTCAACCCAGTGAACTATTTATAAATGAAAATATATTGTGCATCTTTTCATAATCCATATTGTAAAACAAGTTTTCCATAGCGAGCAATTCGGAGCAATTTCCTGCAACATCTATATACTCAGCGCCCGCTCTAGCGGTTACGTCGCCCCGGACAAAAAGACAAATTGCCGCCCCTTAAGAGCATATACACTACCGATCAGAAGTTTGGGATCAGTTAAGAAATTGGGCCTTGAACTACTTCACTATAGTCGATCGTGTCCACTTGATATTCTTAAAGTTGCTCTTAAATCTGCCACGACAAGTCCCCAATAGTTTCGTTCGCTGGAAGTTGAATGACGGCAAATGAAAACCAAGATTTTTAATAAATCTATAAGATTCTGGCTGAAGATTTTATCGATATAAAGCAGTTCACCTCTGAAGATATGCTAAGACTTGTGAAGCTTTTTGATGGTTCTGACATTCCTTTTAACTGGGTGGCTCTTGTGAGAGAAAGGCTTTATTCTATAGGAGCGCAGGACATCTGGTAGGCGCAGCATGCGGTCGTGGTCTCTAATAACTTAAAAAATCATTCTCTTAATTAATGAAGTACTTAACTCTTCATATAACATCCACTATAGATTGATATGTCCCTTGGCTAATGGTAGTTCATATGTAAATATTTGGTGCAATATCATTAAAACCAGATTGACAGCTCAAATTAGAGTAGCTAGTGATTGTCACCCCAGGATTTTTTATAATGGAATAGCCCATTTTTTTGATTCTAAAAGGGTTGTTTTACTTGTGCCATGGGCAAAAATGATAATATTTGCACTTTATTTTGGAATGCCCTTATTATAAATGTTTGAGAAGGAGGTTGTTAAATAGATATTTACCTTCACACAGTTCTTATGTTTTTGCTAACTTACTAGATATAGGAATAAATAAAAGTTAAACCACTTATTTTATTTTATGTCTGAGGCTTTGGAGGAAAGATATACATAGGTTTGTACAGGTATTATTTAATACCTACGAACAGATCCCTCAAACTCCTTCCCTAAAATAATTTTTCTAAATGAATAAAGTTTGTTTAAATCATTGTTACTATCTACTTTATTAATCAAGTATTTAATATTATTTTATTCCTTTGAAGATTAAGCTGTAATATTTGTAATGTTTCTTCTTGTAACGTTTGTATTTTTTGTTCAGCTTTCAGCAGAGGTCAATTTCTTGTTATAGAAATGTATGGTTTCTTTAGGCAATACATAAATAAATATTGAATGAAATTTCTGAAGAAATGTTTCAAGCAATTGGACCAGCCATTTCAAGAGATTTTGAAGCTGCTTTCACAAATATATCAAATAGATATTCAATAAAATACCAACAAATGAAATCAGCCTGTAAATTTTATTGACAAGATTTAGATAAAAGATCTTGAACTGTCTGTTGGTAGTTACATGTAAATCCTCATAAAAATAATGATAATATAGGATGGATTGCTATTTGAATCTATCCTTCAATAGTCTTAAATTTCTCATTATAACATTATATCTAAGTTATTACATATGATAATATTAATATTCGCAGCCCTCTATAGCTTTCTAGCTGAAAAACAAATGTAAAAAATCTGAACCCTTTCATGAAAAAAAAGGAGGGAAAAATATCATATCAAGCATTATTCCAGAAAAATATCTTGGCAAATAATGTGCCAAGAATTATCTTAATAGGTTGCAAAAGAAATATAATCTAGAAAAAAGATGAATAAATATTTGAATTGTATTAATATAATTAATATATTCATTTATTTCTAGTTTAAAAATGAAGTGTACCCCTTTTTTTTTTCAATTATAAGTACATCTAAGTAATTTTTTCAGTTTTCGTGATGTTGTCCATAAAAACACCAACGAAATTTATTAAATTTGTTATACTAACTACAAAGTTTGTCGATTAAAATTTTGAAAAATGGAGTAAGAGAAACTTGTGTGAGTGTTTCACACCAGATTTTTTGTTTGTTTTCAATTAATAAAGTAACTAATTAAAATTAGTATATTTGTAGTTACAAATATGGCCACCAGATAGCAACACCTACTGGGAAATACATTTTATTTATGGTTGTATAGTTTGTCACTAGGTGTCGCTACTTCCAATGATTTTTTTTGGGAGCCCTTCCCTAAGACGCATTTTAAACTATTCAAAAATTTTTTACATCACAGGATGGCGCTGTGATCGCGTGGCAAATTTTGGAACTACAATTTTGTATATCTGGAAGCTTATGCTTTCTAGCGGCAATTATTTGAACTACTACAAATTCTAGATTAAGTAAGTGCTGATACCTGGCGGTGAATTCAGAAACGTTAATTTTATTCGTTTTTAACTATTTTTCTTTTTTTATTTCAACTAAAATGTAAAATTTGTATTTTTTTGTTTGTTTTATAAGAATGCAGTCCTAATTTTTTGGTGTAAACTTCATCTACAACAATTACATTCTTAAAGCAGTTAGAAAAAAAAAATTTTATATTTGTTTCTTAGCTCTATCATTTTTTATGTCTTTTATTAATTATTCAATTATTTGTTAAAGGGGGCTAATTGTGACTCTAAAATTAAGTTACATGTATTTATTATATTTAATACCGATTTAAAATATTCTTCCAAATAATTGTGAACGGTGTTCTATCCCGAGACTTAAATTGTCCTGCAAATTGCCGTCACAAGCATTTCTACTGGATTGATAAAGAGCTTGATATCATACAATGCATTCTTATTTAGGTAAATAGTATAATCCTCACCTCCTTTATTTATCTGTAATACATATTCACTAACCGTTTATTTCCAAATGAATTATACAATAAAGAAATGAAGGGTGATTGTTTAATCGCGGCAATAGACTAAATAAATTTAAGGATGTCAAATCTAGACTATGAGGGAAAATGCAGACTTTGTCAACAGAGCATCATTTTGTAGGAACATCATTTTTTTCTTGTACAACCTTTATTTGAATCTTATTTTTCGCATTATTTGTTTGTCTCAAAAGCTTTATTTTTAAGACTTCATCAGTCATCAGTTATTTTAGTGGTACTGTAGTGAAAAGCATACTGCTAATCAGTTATTTTAGTGATACATTAGAGAAAAGCATATTGCTATTGTTCCTTCGGAAAAATGTGGCAAATAAAAGTGATAAGAGTTTATATGTATAGATAGTAATCAACGTTTAAAGAAAATGATTGCACCCAATTTCAAGCAAATCACGAGAAAGTAAAGAAAAAAAACATTCAGTAAATTCGCACTGTCGGATGGATTTTGCCGTCTGTGCAATCCAAAAACTAAATTTTGGCAAATTGAATTAATTAACTGGTTTTGCCCAGGAGCCTCATTCGCTTTTATCAAGGAATGGATAGAAGACCAGCATCTGTGATGGTGGGAAAGAACGCCAGGCCAGAGGCAGGCTAAATTCTTTGTTAAGACATTTACCTGCATTTACCAGGGATCTACTGAGCCATAGCCGAGGAGATATAAGGATAATAAACCTTCCCTAAAATAATTTTTCTAAATGAATAAAGTTTGTTTAAATCATTGTTACTATCTACTTTATTAATCAAGTATTTAATATTATTTTATTCCTTTGAAGATTAAGCTGTAATATTTGAAATGTTTCTTCTTGTAACGTTTGTATTTTTTGTTCAGCTTTCAACAGAGGTCAATTTCTTGCTATAGAAATGTATGGTTTCTTTAGGCAATACATAAATAAATATTGAATGAAATTTCTGAAGAAATGTTTCAAGCAATTGGACCAGCCATTTCAAGAGATTTTGAAGCTGCTTTCACAAATATATCAAATAGATATTCAATAAAATACCAACAAATGAAATCAGCCTGTAAATTTTATTGACAAGATTTAGATAAAAGATCTTGAACTGTCTGTTGGTAGTTACATGTAAATCCTCATAAAAATAATGATAATATAGGATGGATTGCTATTTGAATCTATCCTTCAATAGTCTTAAATTTCTCATTATAACATTATATCTAAGTTATTACATACGATAATATTAAAATTCGCAGCCCTCTATAGCTTTCTAGCTGAAAAACAAATGTAAAAAATCTGAACCCTTTCATGAAAAAAAAAGGAGGGAAAAATATCATATCAAGCATTATTCCAGAAAAATATCTTGGCAAATAATGTGCCATGAATTATCTTAATAGCTTGCAAAAGAAATATAATCTAGAAAAAAGATGAATAAATATTTGAATTGTATTAATATAATTAATATATTCATTTATTTCTAGTTTAAAAATGAAGTGTACCCCTTTTTTTTTTTCAATTATAAGTACATCTAAGTAATTTTTTCAGGTTTCGTGATGTTGTCCATAAAAACACCAACGAATTTTATTAAATTTGTTATACTAACTACAAAGTTTGTCGATTAAAATTTTGAAAAATGGAGTAAGAGAAACTTGTGTGAGTGTTTCATACCAGATTTTTTTGTTTGTTTTCAATTAATAAAGTAACTAATTAAATTTAGTATATTTGTAGTTACAAATATGGCCACCAGATAGCAACACCTACTGGGAAATACATTTTATTTATGGTTGTATAGTTTGTCACTAGGTGTCGCTACTTACAAATATTTTTTTTGGGAGCCCTTCCCTAAGACGCATTTTAAACTATTCAAAAATCTGTTCCATCACAGATGGCGCTGTGATCGCGGGGCACAAAATTTTGGAACTACATTTTGTATACTCGGAAGCTTTGCTTCTAGCGCATTATTTAGAACTACGACAAATTCCAGATTCAGGAAGTCTGGATACCTGGGCTGTGATCATAAACGTTGCTTTTATTCGTTTTTAACTATTTTTCTTTTAACTATCTTCCCTAAGACGCATTTTAAACTATTCAAAAATTTTTTACATCACAGGATGGCGCTGTGATCGCGTGGCAAATTTTGGAACTACAATTTTGTATATCTGGAAGCTTATGCTTTCTAGCGGCAATTATTTGAACTACTACAAATTCTAGATTAAGTAAGTGCTGATACCTGGCGGTGAATTCAGAAACGTTAATTTTATTCGTTTTTACTTTTTTCTTTTTTTTTTTTATTTCCAACTAAATGTAAAAATCCCCGAATTTTAATTTTTTTTTTTTTTTTATAAGAATACGTCCTCCTTTTTTTTCGTATAAACGCATCTACAGCAATTACATTCTTAAAGCAATTAGACAAAAAAAAAATTATATTTGTTCCTTAGCTCTATCTTTTTTTTATGTCTTTTATTAATTATTCATTTGTTAAAGGGGGCTAATTGTGACTCTACAATTAATTAAGTTACTTTCTCTCTTATTAAGTTCCATGTATTTATTATATTTAATACCGATTTAAAATATTCTTCCAAATAATTGTGAAGGGTGTTCTATCCCGAGACTTAAATTGCCCTGCAAATTGTCGTCACAAGCATTGCTACTGGATTGATAGAGAGCTTGCTATCATACAATGCAACCTTATTTAGGTAAATAGCATAACCTCACTTCCTTTATTTATCTGTAATACATTTCCACTAACCGTTTATTTAAAAATGAATTATTACAATAAAGGAATGAAGGGTGATTGTTTTATACCAGATTTCTTTTTCCTAAATCGCGACAGTAGACTAAATAAATTTAGCGATGTCAAATCTAGACTATGAGGGAGAATGCAGACTTTGTCAACAGAGCATCATTTTGATTAGGAACATAATTTTTTTCTTGTACAACCTTTATTTGAATCTTATTTTTCGCATTATTTGTTTGCCTCAAAAGTTTTATTTTCGGGACTTCATCAGTCATCAGTTATTTTAGTGGTACTTTAGAGAAAAGCATATTGCTATTGTTCCTTCAGAAAAATCTGACAAATAAAAGTGATAAGAATTTATATGTATAGATAGTATTCAACGTTTAAAGAAAATCGTTGCAGCCAATTTCGAGAAAATTAGGAAAAAGTGAAAAAAAAGAAATTCAATAAATTCGCACTGTCAGATGGATTTTGCCGTCTGTGCAATCCAAAAAGTAAATTCTGGCAATTAGAATTAATTAACTGGTTTTGTTCTTAATTTGTTTGCAAAGTTAAGCCTTTGCACTTCTATGGCTAGTCGCAGCGCGTGCTCTGGCGGTTACTTAGCTCCGGATAAAAGACAAATTGCCGTCCCTTCACTACAGATCATATACACTACAGATCACAAGTTTGGGATCAGTAAAAAAATTTAGTTATTTACTAAGATTCTTTAAAGAAAAATATAGTTACATTGTAATAAGAATTTTCCAGTCACGTGATTTATGCATAATACCTCCCCCATTTAAATGGCACCTTTTAAAATAAATATTTTGTTAACATAATATACCTCGAAGGATACCTTTATACGCCCGGAGCCCTTCTGCGGTTTCCCAGGAGCCTCATTCACGCTTCTATCAAGGAATGGATAGAAGACCAGGATCTGGGTTGGTGGGAAAGAACGCCAGGGCAGAGGCAGGCTAAATTCTTTCTTAAGACATTTACCTACATTCACCAGGGATCAACTGAGCCATAGCCGAAGAGATATAAGGATAATAGTGGGTCTACTAACAGGGCATTGCAGGCGGCTGAATAGGCACATACACCATTTACTACTTGCAGACAACGCGTTTGCCGTTTCTGCAAGGCCGAGGAGGAAACCCCGGCACACGTCCTTTGTGTGTGTGCCAGCTGGCGAGGAGAAGGTTTCTTCAACTGGGAACTAGCAATCCCAAAGCCACAAGCTTCATGACGGAGCCACTTTCAGCTTTGCTAGGTCTGTTTAGGAGGGCGAAGCTGATGGATGTCATACCCAGGGGTTACACGATAGACCTCTCAATGAAGGTCGCAGTGGAATGAGGCGTGGCCCTCTCCCATCCAATCTAACATAATATACACTTTGCTCTTTGAGAAACAATTTACCTCTTGGATTTGTTAGTAATTCACAGAGAATAATTTCTTTCAAATTATTGATTCTGTTTATAGATTAGGACTCTGTATTGTTTGTCAACAAATCATTATTTACTTAGGGAATATAGGGGGCTTCTGGCCCACCCAAAAAGTCCAATATGGCGGCGATCACGGTTTTCGCGCCAAAACCTAACCTTGGAAACAGCCAATTAGCTTTTACAGCAGTTCGTTATCACCCTAACCGTGACCCCAAGTTCAAGATATCACGATAATTAATAAGATTAAAAAAATAAAATAAGGAAAAAATGCAATTTAATACTTGTATAGGTAAATAAAGGTAAAATTATTATAAAATGTGTGTGTAATGATGGGAAATTAATTAAAAAAAGATTAAAAAATACAAATAATTCAGAACTTGACCCTGGAAGTTATATTATTATAGAACATCTCTATATCATCCTAACCGTGACCCCGAGGTCAAGATAGCATGATAATTAATAAGATTAAGAATTATTAAAAATTAAATTTATTATTACATAATTTTGTCATTCAAGAAATTTTGCTGATCTATAACGAGCTGAAGATAAACTTCTTAAAAAATGATTTTAATTAGGGAATAAAATAGTGATGGTTTTTGATAGGACTGTTTCACCATTAGTAGTGGTAAATGATGGCCTATAAATATGGTATGTGAATAGCTGTTGACATCACTTCCTGACATGAGACTTGAGACAGCTGACGTAAGTAGCAAACTTTATTGTTTTTAATAATTATGTTCACTTATTTATAAGATTGTTTATTTAATTTATGTTCACTTATTTATAAGATTGTTTATTTAATTTTAGATTTTACCATGAGTATCTATGATTTATGTATATCCCTCAACTCATATTTATGCGTAAAAAGTGAAAGAATATATACCAATAGAGATGTGGTATGTGAACACTGTTCACGTACATTTACCTTACGGGATATATTGAAATTACATTTCACGCATAAATTAGTCAATAAGACAACAGTGCGCAATTTTATAAGGTGTAATGAGTGCGACATCGATCTAACTACCTATAGTAAGGCACAAGATTGTGAGTCGTGCTCTACTACCTTGAATACCGTACTGTTGAAACGTGTAAGAGGGATGGGGATTCACAGTTCTAGGTGAATAAGTTCATTTCATCACAGTACTAGGTGAATAAGTTTATTTCACAATCAACTCTTCACATCTCATCATGCCTTGTGTAAGAAAATAAATAATTTTAATTATTTCATAATTAATACCCTTACTACAAAAATGCTTTTTTTACAGTATAAGGATTGTAATGTGACATTCGAAACAATGTCTCAATATGAAATTCACAGAGCCTTAACACATGGTGAGCGTGCTAAATATGCATGCATTTGTGGAAAACAATTATACACACAAAAAACACCTTCTAAAGCATCAAAAGGATAAGTGTACAGATCGTGGGCGTTATATGTAAGTTTTTATTTTTTTGTTTTAAATAAAAAAATAAAATAAATTAAAATGAAAAAAAAAAAATTATTTGTAGATGTAGACACTGCAATGAAATACAAGCAGACATACATAATGAATGGCCAACTACATGAAGCTAAAAAGGCACGTTTAGCACCTTTCAGGAAGGAGCTTTTGGCGATACCAACAGGGTTTCAGCATACAGCTGCACCCGATGAGACGTCTTTCAAGAGCCGTCTAGCATCATATTTTGTACATTCAACCAGCTGCATGGATTTACCAACATTTTTGGATAGTGTAAAGTCAAAAGTTGAGGATATCATAAAACAAAGCCTAGCATTACACAGATCCATTAAATTTAATCTATGGGCTGACTGCACTTTCCAAAATCAGCATGGCGAGAACATGGAAAAGGCTCTGAAGACGCAGAATAAGCCGCTATACGTGAGTGATAATATTAGTGTAGTATTAGATATAGCCTTTAATAAGTTAAAAAGGGAACTAGTAGAGGCAGCAATGTCCAAGAGTGGTTGGTCATTGGTTTCTGTGGATGGTTTAAGGGTTCGGGTGGGGAAACATAATCCACTAAACAATTGAACAAAATAAAAACAGGTTGCGCCCTGACGGACCATAAGAGAATCTTACTGGACGATTCTACAAATACAAAAGCCATCGGCCATTATAGTAATCTATGCAATCATGATGATTGATTAAAAGTCATTGGGTATTGTAATATTGGTTTTTCCCATGCATTAGTCTTTATTTTCATTTCTGAAGGGTGTCTTTCAATTGGTACATTTTGTGGGCGGTGGGCGATGTGCTTGCTGCTGTGATTTTTTGTTCTTTTTTCCTTGCCCTTTTTTATGATATTTTACTTCTTATCATGGATGATTCTTATATAAAGTCATTAGACATTGTAATACTGTGTAATCAAGAATCATAATGGTTGATTCTATAAATGTAAATGTACATTATAATAATCTGTAATTACATTATGTAATATATATATAGATATATAAAGTCATTGAACATAGTAATATTGTGTAATCAAGAATCATAATGGTTGATTCTATATTATTATAATAATATGTAATTATATATTATGTAATCTATTGCAATGTATTGGGTGATAAAAAAAAGACTTTTTTAAATAAAAAAATATTTTATTGATAATTGTTATTGAATACCATGAATTTGAAACCAAATACAATCACATCTATGTATTTTACAAACACAATCATTCACATCATAATTAATTTTTACACCACAATAAACACATTTAGCACAATTGTTAGACACATTGACAAAACCGTTGAATGCTAATAGCGCAGCACTTGGCTTCAATTTCCAATGGTTGAAGGTATTTTCTTCTCTAACAGAGGCATTTGTTAAGACAACTTTAGAAGCATTTTGCAGCATCCAAGATAATAACATTTTACAAAATTGTGCAGAGCAGTTATATCTAGTGTCCGAATGATATTCACACTTTAGGGCTTGTGTGTGATGATATGTGCAAAGATGTTTGAGGCTAGGGCAGCCAAAATCTTGTAGATTATAAACAGTTTTATCAATGATATCACTCAAAAATTTACATTTTTCTTCACCTATGGCATATAGGTACTGATAATCTTCAGTGAATTTCTTCAAAATATTATTACATTCCACATATTCAATATCACCAACTTTCCATGCGATTCCGTGCAGATTTCTATATGCCCATCTATTGGGTCCTGAGTGTGGATTTCCATAAGGAGGAGGTTTGAAAATCCAATGCCTCTCTGAACCGGTTACATCAATAATGGCTAACTCCTTCACAATAAATGCATATTCAAAGCTGATATAGCCTTGAATATCTATGATTGCTATCGCACACATGATAGTAATGAACTGAATTTATTAAACCAACTTCTGAGGTTTTTATAGCCTTATGATTATGACCAAACCTGAAAGGGGGTTATATTCCACAAGTGCATCATGGAGAATTGAAGCGTAAGCTGTAGTATTAGCTTTAAACGCATCTGTTGTTTCCAACTCTATTCTGATGTCAACTGAGGATGATTTAATTGCTTCCGACTGACGAGAACAGTCGATTACAATAATTGGTGCATCAGTTTTAAATGTTAATGAAGATTCTCGACCGATCTAATAACAACTAAAGGAGATCTCGAGGAGCGGTCAATAAAATGTACACTTTTTTTAAATCTTTTCCAACGTTTCGACAAATTTATTGTCTTCTTCAGGGATAAAGATAAAAAAAATGTTAATCGGTGTTAGATATATTTTCCATAAAACAAACTAAACTCAAATTATGTAATAAACAGAGAGAGTTACTAACTATATGAGCTACATCATCAGAAATGAAGGTATGACCAAACACCCATACCTTGATTCCCATACCTTCTGATATGGATAGTCGATATGGTATTCGAATACTCCCCAAAGGTGTTATGACTATAGGAAATGCTCAAGTAACCATTGATGGTAATGATATTAATGTAAATAATGAATGGTATGAAGGTACACCTGGATTATTTCAATTATTATTTTTAAAACAACCAACCGACTATTCTGAACAAGATTTAGAAAATTATAAGAAAATCTTAGAAGTTAGTAACGCTCACAAACAGCAGTTCAACGAGGAAAAAGGTATTAGTTCTAACCGTGGTTGGAAGTACAAACATATCATTGCACCTCTTTTTACGCCTCATTCATCGCCACCCCCCACGGGGAGAACCAGATCTAGCAGATATAAACCGTTGAGTGGTACAGGGATGTGGGAGGGTCAAAGTATTTATGAATACTGGGATGACCCAAATGAATTGGTAGATCGACTTCGACTATTGTATGCATCATCGGCTGCTGGTCACACCGGTCATGAAAATGAAATTCAGTCTATAATAGAGGATTTGCGAGAATCTGGAATCATTTATTAAGTAGCAGTTCAACATGCCGGTTGATAAATTTGGCCACCATGAATATTCAACATTTAGAGATAAATTTACCCAACTGATAGATGATGAGGCTAATGTGGTGAATGCAGGTAATAAACGTATAATTAATGTTAGTATACCCAAAGGTCGTAATGATGCCGTGAATAAAATATATGCTGACAGTTTGGCCAATATAGCCAATTGGCGAGCGAATCATATAAACGTTGGACATAAACGTATAATTAATGTGCTCGATCCTGAAGACAAACATGATTGTGTAACAAGAGGATTTTTGGAAAGTACCGCTCTGATCATACCAAAAACGGAAGATAGTGTACCCATTACGAATATATATAATGCACTTGGAACGTGAAAGATCCAGTTCATCCTTCAGATGTTGTCACATTGAGCTACCTTAAAAAGTTTATACTAAATGTCAATAACCAAGGAAATAGTAGTCAATGAACTTCATAAACCAGCACGAGTGCAATATCCTAGAAGACGAGTGCTTCCTAAGGGTATTGATGATTTATGGCAGTTGGATTTAATTGAGATGATTCCTTATGCACGCCAGAACAATGGATATAAATATATACTAGCAGTGATTGACTGCTTCACCAAGTATGCTTGGGTAGTGCCTGTGAAATCTAAAAGTTCACAAGATGTCGCCAGAGCGCTGGAAAATATTCTAACTACGAGTGGGCGAATACCTAACAATATCCAGACGGATAATGGAAAAGAATTCTACAATGCACTCTTCAAGAAATTGATGAAACAATACAACATAAATCACTACAGTACTTATAGCGTGATGAAAAGTTCAATTGTTGAACGATTTAATAGAACATTTAAATCTATGTTGTATTGCTTGTTCAATCTTCAGGGTACCTAAAATTATATAAAAAAGTTACCCGATTTAATAAACAGCTACAACAATAAAGTGCATCGCACAATTGGAATGAAACCTTCTGAAGTAAGCGTTGACAATGTAGCTACTCTTCTAACCAACGTTTACTCCAATCAAAGTAAACGAAAGGATAAACGAAAGGAAGGTGACTATGTGCGTGTTTTCAAAAGGCGAACGATTTTTACCAAAGGTTACAAACCCAATTGGAGTGCTGAAATATTTAAAATAAGGTGTGTACAACACACCATTCCATATACTTACTTGTTGGAAGATATGTCTGCACAACCCATCCAAGGCGCATTTTATGCACAAGAATTGCAGAAAACTAAATATAAAGATGTTTATCTTGTAGAAAAAATATTAAAACGTAATAATGATGGATTGTTTGTAAAATGGTTGGGGTTTAAAAAACCCTCATGGATAAATGTAACTGATGTATTAAATTAAATAAAACACATCTATTTTTAAAAATACAAGTATTTTATTCATCCTCAACATTTTTATAATAATATGGTAATAGAGTATTTGGTTTACATAGTTTTGATAAATAATTCAACTAGTAATTGACATCCTTAAAGATGTTTTGAAGTTTGAAGTATTCATTTCTAATAAAATTAATGTTGGTGGGTTGTAAAGAGAGAAGGTCTTCAAGCCGAGTTGCTTTCTCATGAATAGTGATCTTCTTTTGACCTGATTTAGTAAAAACTTCGTTATAGTTGTTGATACTGATTGTTGATGGAGATGTTGAACCTTTGAAAAAATCTTCGCATGTCTGTTTATTTGATTCTAAAGTTGCCCATTCATCTACACTCAGATAGATTATGCCATTTTCCTTAGCCTTCAAAGCTATGAGTGGTACACTATCTTGAGAAATACCGGTGATTATAGTTTTCGAGTTATGTCTGTTGAGTGGAAAACTTGTAGTTAACTGTAACCATGTTTCACTCACGGCCATTTTTAACACACTACTGAAAAGATACCTTTGCTCAGTATCTTAATGGTCCCCTACCATTTTCAAGGACATCCTTTAAATCACAATCAATTTGCCACGCTAATCTTTCTATGTGAAAACATGCACACGTATCAGGGCCACACCTTTGTTTAGGGTTGGACCAAACGCACTGTTTATAATGTTTATTAGTCGCCTTTTCCAAATATTCATTAGCATACTCTTCTAGCTTTAGTAATTTCATTTTCAAATCTATGCATTTCTGCGCTAATATCAAATTTTCCACCGTCACATTAGGTAATAGAAAAAGAAATTTTTGATAATTATCACTAGTTATAATTTTTTTCCAATGATCACCCATCCTTCATACTAAGCTAGAAATAATAGGTGTTGGATATTATATATAGGATAACGCATATCTTAATCCTGTAAAGGATAGAGGGAGTTGAGAGAATGAGTTGTTGGATTACGTATTAAAATATAATATATTTTTAATTTATTATAATGTTAAATACAATGATGTTCTTTTTCACACAAGCATAGTTAGATAATATTAGAGTTGGTCCAAAAAGAATTTTATCTTTATCAGACTCAACCTCTGAATCACATAATCCTTTTCTTCGCTTATTCTTCTCTTCTTTACGCCGTATTTTCCTTGCATATTCCTGCTTCTCACTAGATCTGAATAGGAATACATCATTAGATAATATCAAAGAGAATTTTTACAGTATTACAAAAAATTAATATCTACTTACATAGCAGAATCTATCTCTGAATCAGACGATGACCCCCTTTTCTTTCGTTTAAGTTTGTCTCCCTCAACAAATTCGAATCATTGATGTCCTTGTTCTTTACCTAAGTAAATTAGGTACATCTTATCCTTATAATTATTTAATTCATCCTCCTTCAAATTATTTAGAGTACGTTTCGGTAAAAAAAAAAAAAAACTGGGTTTATTTTTATAGTCTATAGTAGCTCTCAGGGTTCTTCCAAATTTCGTTTCGATGATATCTAATTGCTTAATTTTATATTTCGTATTTACATTCAGGTCTTCTAGTTTTAAATATTCCCCTCTTCTAAGAATATTTTTGTTTAAAATCTTACAAAGACTCCTTAAAAATAAACAAAATCTTAGAACAACTACTTTATAATAATGTTTCTTGTTTCTTTAGATAAGTAAAATGTATACTCACATGGTCTATCTTGTGCAGCTACTACGTACTGATGAACTCGGTAAACAAAACTGATGTTTGATTAGAACAAAGGGTTCGTCTTATATATAAGTCTGAGGAGTGTAATCTCAGCCCCGTTTTTTTTTTTTTTTTTATTCATATCATGTTGTAACATGATTTTTTATTTCTTATTAGCTTGACCTCGAGGCCATATAGAGCCAAGGATAACTGAATCATATCACTTTTAATCACTTCGTATTAACTTATTTTTTATTACCTTAATTTTTATTTTAATCTTTTTTTACCTAATCTTATTAATTTACTATCATTGTGTATACGTATTAAAATTATCTTTTTTCCTTATTTTTATTTTAATCTTATTATTTGTCGTGTTATCATGACCTCGGGGCCACGGTTAGGATGATATAGAGATATAACTTCCAAGGTTAGGTTTTGCAACAACTACAACAATATATCTTACTAATTATCATGCTATCTTGACCTTGGGGTCACGGCTAGGATGATATAGAGATGCTCTATAATATCACATCCAAGGTCAATTTTTGACTTATTCGAATTTTGTTTAACCTTCTTTTTACCTTATTATTATTTTAACCTTTTTTTTATTAATTTCCTATCATAACACACGTATTTTTAAATAATTTTACCTTTTTTTACCTATACAAGTATTAAATTACCTCTTTTCCATATTTTATTTTTTTAATCTTATTAATTATCGTGTTATCTTGGCCTGGGTGTCACGGTTAGGATGATAGCGAGCTGCTGTACAAAGCTGTTTCCAAGGTTAAGTTTTGGCTATATAAGTATTAAATTGCATTTTTTCCTTATTTTATTTTTTTAATCTTATTAATTATCGTGTTATCTTGAACTTGGGGTCACGGTTAGGGTGATAACGAACTGCTGTAAAAGCTAATTTGCTGTTTCGAAGGTTAGGTTTTGGCGCGAAAACCATGATCGCCGCCATATTGGACTTTTTGAGTGGGCCAGAAGCCCCCTATATTCCCTACTTTACTTACTTTTTACTCTTTTTTATTTAATTGGGATTAGTTCACTCCTTGAGCTTCGCGATTTACGAGTATATCTTTTTGCGTTTACAAGTATATCTTCACGGTTAAAAGTATATCTTCATGGTTTACGAGTACATCTTATTACAACGTTGATTTTTCCTCTTTTGAATTAATACAAAATGGGCAAAGTTAAAGAAGTGAGTGTTACTACCAGAAGCGCCATTTGAACTTTACATAAAATAGGGAAATCAGAACGAAAAATAACGGCTGAACTTAAAATTTCAAAAAATGGTGTTCACCGTGCTATCAAACCGTTTAATAAATATGGTGATCATGAAGATTTACACCGCTCCGGGAGACCAAAATCAACAACCACAGGTGAGGATAAGTTCATTATTTTATGAAGTAAAAGAAACAGACGACTCACAGCTCCAAAAATCAGAGGGGAAGTTATTAAAACAAGTTCGAGGCCAATTTCTGTCTCAACTGTTCAAAGGCGACTTCGTCAAGCAAACTTAATACGAAGAGTTGCCACGCTGAAACCATTATAAAGGGTGCAAACAAGAAGAAATGTTCAGAGTGGGCTTGAAATATAAAGACTTCACAGTGAAAGGTTGGTGGAACCTTTTAGCTCAGAAAAATTGCATCCGCAATGCATAATACCCACCGTTATGCACAGAGAGGGCTCGGTCATGGTTTGGGGATGTTTTTCAGGCTATGGAATAGGTGATTTCGTCCGTATTGACGGGATAATGAAAAAAGAAAATTATAAAAGCATTTTAGAAAGGTCTTACCCCGCGGTCAGCGATTGATTGGGGAAAAAATCAATATGCAACAGCACAGTGACCCTAACCATACTTCCAAATCATGTAGACCATACCTTAAGGAAAAAGAAGATGAAAAATAAGTCTTAATATGGTCTGGCCCTCGCACTCCGCAGTCTTGAACCCAATTGAACTTTTGTGGGATGAGCTAGATGGAAAAGTTCGCCCTAATTCTCCAGATGCTCTGTGGCAGATGCTGTACAGTGTGTGGAGTAATATTGAATTCGAAATAATCAATAAATTGATTGAGAGAATGCCTAGAATTATAAGAGAAGTAATTAAGCGGAGAGGTGGTCACTTTGATGAAAAAGCTGTTTAGTCGAAATTTATTTTTGGGAAAGATTTAGACTTTGTAATGAATTTGTTATCGCTTATATGATTGTATATAGATTAAACATAACATTTTTGAATTGCTGACATTTTATTTCATTCATAACAAATCATTAAATTAACAAAAATAAATATAATACATTTTTATTCTAGGTGGTCCAAACTTTTTACCAGTAGTGTATATATTTTTTTAAGCAAGTCTATGCATGTTCAAACACAAGCTCAAGCAGCACTCTGTTTACGTGCTAATGCTATTCTGTTCAGGGAAGTATATGCTTGTTCAAACACGTTCAAGCATCGTCCTTTACAAATTCTGCGATAATTTTTCAATAATAAAGTAAATATTTTTAGCTTTAAGACATAAACAATATAAATACGCTACGTACTATAAATTTTTAGCGGACGAAAAAATCAATTAGTGAAATTTGTGTATTGAGTAGTGAATATTTTTCCCACACTTACAGCCAAAATTGCGCCCCGGACAAATGTCCGGGTTGCCCGCCCCCAGAGCGGGCTCTGATATACTTTGCTAAATATTTGGAACAAAAATCACTGTACTGCAAACAATAATAAAGGAAATCACAAACGCTGTCTTTTTCATTCAATGCACATGCTGTACATTCTTTATCGGGACAAAACCTATCCTTTAATCTAATAGGATTGTACAAAGGACGCTTATAACGCCATTTTGACTAAGCCTTTTTTTAGTGTAATCTAAAAATTTGATAGAGCTATTTTGCTATTGTTTTTAATCTTTGAATTTTTTAAATTTGCTAAAGTTTTGCTGTTTTTCCAAGCATGCAAAAAAAGCGAAATTGCGAGCCATAATAAAATATTTTTTTATCAAAACTTTATCTCCTACACAGATAGGTACGGAGTTAGAGTGAACAATTGTGGGAGTCTACTCCTTTATTTACAACTGTTGAAATTTGGGGCAGCAGACTTAAAACATGGTCATACGAGCAACTCAAGATGCTGAGCGTTTTGGAACACCAAAATCAGCTACAATCGAAGAAATCATCCAAAACGTCTACAAAACCATTATGAATGATCGCCGGTTGAAATTGACAGAGGTACCTGAGATTGTTGGCATATTGAAAGAAATGGCGCATCACATTATAATTGAAATCTTGGGGAATGATATGATGTAGCACCCACTACTCCATCTTGCTGCATAACTAGAACTTTACTGAAACTATTTTTTTCTCAGAAAAAAACTATTTTGGAAAGTTTGAAGAATTTCTGAGATAGATCTAATTTTAAATTGCGGTTACAAATTGATAGGGGCGCTACTATAAACTACCTTCAGGAAGTATTCAGAAAGATTTATATCCTAAAAAAGAACAAATATAATCCCCCAGTTGCTTATATTTATATCTTATCTTAGCATCCAAGTTAACACTAGTAAAAGTTCCACGTTTCAAGAATTTCCTCAATTGGCATTTAATATAAATGCAGTACAAGAAATTGTTATGAATGTTTACTACCAGTTTTATTTTTTCACTTATTTTAATTATAATAAATAGAATTTTAGGGAAGGGACTAGCTTCTGTAATGTATTTCCCTTACATTTTTCTTCATTCATTTCCCTTCATTTTTTTCCTTGGAGCCTCTACAGCTCACTGTTCGGTATGGACCACTGTTGTCTTTAGTGAACAAGAGAACCTGTCCGTGTGTCCGGCAGGTGCACTGAGAAGACTTCGAGCGCCAATACCAAATTAATGTTAACGCTCCTTAAATTAAAAAGAAATAAAAAGAAATAGATA